>PVJC01038277.1:0-16822 GCA_004026665.1 Murina feae | reverse complement strand
GTGGGCCTGGGGCAGGCCCCCGGCAGGTAGACACACACAGGAGGACTGCTCCGAGCCTCAGATGCAGCTGGGGGCAGGTCCCCAGTGATCACACACACACACACACACACACACACACAGAAGGCACCTGGCAGACTGGGGCCATCATAGGACATCCACTGAGGGGTCCCAGACTGTGAGAGGGCACAGGTCGGGCTGAGGGACTCCCTCCACGCCGAGTGCACAAATTTTTGTGCACCGGGCCCCTAGTCTATAATAATCTATAATAATAAAAGCGTAATGTGCTAATTAGACCGGACAGCTGAATGACCTTCCAGTCATCCTTCCAGGCAGCCATCCAGCAGGGGCTGTGAGGACTGAGGCAAGCCACCATGACTTCGAGGGCCAAGCCCCTTGCACAGATTTCATGCATCAGGCCTCTAGTCTTACTAATGAAAGCCTAGGTGGTCCTCATGCTGTCACACCGTGATGCCCTCATGCCGTCACAAGGGTGCTGGAGGGAAGTTGACCAGGAGATGCATCGGGGGAATCCCATGAGGCACCAGCCACAGGCACGACTCTGGGATTCAGGGGAGCCACCTCATGTGACTGTGGGACTCTGGGACTCGGGAGACTTGCCCTGTCCCGCGGCCCCCCTCATCCTGGGGCACCTGCCCCACAGGCTAAACATCAGGAGAAAGGGCACCATCCCCAGTCCACCTCCACCTGGGGGAAATGAGATTCAGCTCCAGTGTTGGGATAAACCTGGGGTAGTGAGAGTTGCCCACACTCCGCATCCAACCCCAGCCTTTACCTGGGGTATGAACATGACAGAAAATTTCCCTGGTCACTGCCTGATCCCCTACCCTGAGCTTCTCGCCACACAAGAGCAGTGATTTCATTTCCTGACAAGAGCGGTGACCTCACTTCCTGATGCTGGAGCCCAACAGAACGTGGAACCCTGATAGCCAGGCAGCCATGTTCTAAAACAGCCCCTACCAAGCTCATTTGATAGAGACATTCCCACCAAGGCATGTTCTGCTGTTTGCTGCAGTCCGCTGGCATGATAGGCAAAGAGCCAGCCATGAAAGCTTCTTCTACCACTGCCGCTGCTGGCTTCACACTCAGCCCCAACACCTCTGGCCCTTTTCACGGAGGAACCCAGAGGTAATCCAGGGAGGCCCAGGGCAGTTTTCTTAGAGCCAAGCCACCACTCTCATCCCTCTCACCAGTCCCATGTTCCCTGGGGTGCCAGCCCTGCAGGGCACTGGCTTTGATGCTGTGTTCCTGCAGGCACTGTGTTCCTGCAGGCTCTGACAGGAGGGAGGAGGGAGCCAGATACCCACATCCAGTACTTGGCAAATAGTGATATTAAAATACTAGGGGCCCAGTGCACGAAATTTGTGCACAGAGTGGGGGTGGGGGGTGGGGGGGTCCCTCAGACCAATCTGCACCCTTTCCAATCTGGGACCCCTTGAGGGATGTCCAACTGCCTGTTTAGGCCCGATCCCAGTCATCCCTTTCACAATCCAGGACTGCTGGCTCCCAACCTCTCGCCTGCCGATTGCCCCTAACCACTCCCTTACCAGTCTGATCAATGCCTAACTGCTCCTGTGCTGGCCTGATTGCCCCTAACTGCCCTCCCCCTGCCAGGATGGTCCCCCCCAACTGCCCTCCCCTGCAGGCCTGGGTGTCCCCCAACTGTCCTCCCCTACAGGCCTGGGTGCCCCCCAACTGCCCTGCCCTGCAGGTCTGTGTCCCTCCCAACTGCCCTCCCTTGCTGGCCATCTTGTGGTGGCCATCTTTGACAACATGGGAGCAGCCATCTTATGATGGTCAATTTACATATTACTCTTTTATTAGATAGGATAATTGAAACTTTGTTACCTTGAGTGGAGGCCTAGGCAGGCAACAAAGCCTCCTGTTTGCTTCAGCTCCGTGGCTTCTATAATTGAAACATTGTTGCTGTGAGCAGAGGCCCAGCTAGCCTAGGCAGGCAGTTGCAACGGAAGCCTCCTGTTTGCTCTAGCTCCATGGCTGCCAGCCTCCATCTTGGCTGGGTTAATTTGCATACAGCTGCTCTGATTGGCTGGCAGGCCTGGCTTGGCTGGTGGGCGTGGCTTAGATGTCTTAGAGTGATGGTTAATTTGCATATTACTTTTATTAGAGTAGATTTCTTCTAATTGATTCCCTTTCAATGTGTATGAATTCGTGCACCTGGGTCACTAGTCTATCATAATAAAAGTATAATATGCTAATTAGACAGGGCAGCTGAATGACCTTCCAGACGTCTGTCCTTCTGGATGATCTTCCGGACAAAGCTGGGGCTGCGAGGGCTGAAGCAAGCCATCATGGCTGTGAGGGCCAAGGCAAGCTGCTGCAGCTGCTAGGGCCAAACCCCTTGCACAAATTTCATGCATCGGGCCTCTAGTTTAGTACATAAAAGCAATGTCAAGTATTTCATTAATAACTTCTATTAAAAAAGTATTAAAATAGTAATACTTCTGATATATTGGATTCAATAAAATATATTTGTAAAATTCATTTCACCTTTTTCTTTTTACTTTTAAAAAACATTTTTATCAGTTGGTGGGACACTGAGAGGTTGATTCCCATGCATAAATATGATCAGGAGGGTGTTCTAATTTTCTCTTTACCTGCTTCCAGAAGGAATGAATGGGGGCTTTGTTTTCCAATTTTGAAAATAAAAGTAACATACACATCATAAAATAATAAATGAAAGAAATTAAAATCAGTTGTCAGAGGTGGTAGGAATAAATATGTTTGTCCAGGGAGTATTCACCTCCACCTTGAGAACATGTTTACCTGGATTTTGAAACTGTCCACTTCTAACAAACTTAAGGACAAAGAAGAATAAAATATTCTGAAGCTGCTTTTATTTCAAGAATTCTGTGAGTTCCGCCCAGACACCATGGCATGGGCTTGTCGCACAACAGCACATGAGGGTGCCCTCGTTCTCTGGCCAGTCAACATGACTGAATCTACGATTGTGGGCTGCCTGGTTGCCCCTCAGTGGTCCCTTTGCATCTCCCACTCCTTGGGTAGGCAAGGAGCAGGCCTCAATGCCCGTTGGTCCCACACTTTTGTGGTCTGTGCCCTGTAGTTCTGTCCTCAGAGGGTATATCACCTATAGCCACCCTCCTAAGAAAGGGGGCCTCTTCAGTCATAGGCTGCTTCTCTGTCCACATTGCTCCAAATGGTCCCTGCTCAGAGCCCCTGCCCAGGCAGAGTGTGGCCACATGCTGGGCCAGAGTCACAGTCACTGTCCTCTAGGAGCCTGGGACCAGGCCCCAGCAAGGAGGCTAAGAGGCTGCTTCATCCATTCTGGGCTGGATCAGCATGGTGGTGGCCTGTAGCGGGTAGTAGCGGCCCCGCCAGGTCTTCCAGAAGATGCCCTTTTTACGCTGCTGCCGCTGCCGAGGAATGGAGTGGAAGTACTGGCCGTTAAGGTTCGAGTGGCTGCAAGTACCAAACCACCAGCCTCCTGACAAAAAAAAAAGGACATGGTGAGGCAGGGCCTAACCAATGGGGCTGGGATAGTGATGAGGTCAGGCATTGGACTTATACTCTTTAGATGGGAGGACTTTGGCAGTGATTGTCCAATTGTGTCCTCAAGAACTGCAGGTTGTAATAGAGGAGCTTCAGGGACTCTGGGACCCCCAACCCAATAACCATAGCTTTCACATCTGTGACCATGGCAAGTTACTTCCCTGCCCCTGACATTCACTAAAGACTTTCCATGACTGTCGTTAGAAGTGTGGAAAGGCCAATGGCTCATCAATTTATATTAAATTGGACCATAAAAATTACCATTATTCCATCACTTTTTGATGTATTTTCATTTATTTATTTATTTACTTATTTATTTTTAAATATATTTTATTGATTTTTTACAGAAAGGAAGGGAGAGGGACAGAGAGTCAGAAACATTAATGGGAGAGAAACATCGATTAGCTGCCTCTTGCATACCCTCTTACTGGGGATGTGCCCACAACCAAGGCACATGCCCTTGACCAGAATCGAACCCAGGACCTTTCGGTCCCCAGGCCGACGCTCTATCCACTGAGTCAAACCGGTTAGGGCTTCATTTATTTTTAAAGTCACCCTTTTAAATGTTTTTTAATTGATTTTTTTTTTTTTTTTTTTTTTTTTAGAGAGAGGAAAGAAGAGGGAGAGAGAGAAACATCAATAAGAGAGACACTGATTGACTGACTCTTGCACACCCCCCAGATCAAGCTGGGCATGTGTCCTGATCAGAGATCAAACCCACAACCTTTCAGTGCATGGGATGCACAGACTCCAACCAATTGAGCCACACCCAGCTGCTCCATCATTTTTTGACCCACCAAAAGGGAGTTTGATGTTTCACTTCACAAGGCCTGGATTCAGCCTTAGATTTCATTAGAATAAGGCAGAGTTTGTCTTGGTGGCTCTGGTACAATGTTATCTCATTGAATATTCATATAATCCTATGGAGTAGACACTGCGATTATACCCATTTTAAAGGTGGGGCAACTGAAGATGGGAGAGGTTAAGTCAGTCGCCCAACAGCACACGGCCATTAAGGAAAAGAGGGTAATGGATGGAGGGCAGGGAAACAGAAAGGCAGGGAGGGGAGGCCTCACAGGCAAGACCAGGGGGCACAGAGCTTACTCACCAGAGAGGTTCTTTGCACAGTTCTTGTCCCCACGGAGGTCGTGGTCCCGGTCCCAAGTAGAGAAGGGAAGGGAGAGGCTACTGGGTGTCACAGAGGTGGCACCCAGCTCGCTGGCTATGGGTGCTGTTAGCTGCAGGCTGTAGGCTGTGTCCTCAGCACCCAGGCGGATGGGGAACTGAAATGACTTGGCATTGCCTTCCCAGTCCTGCAACTGCACAGCCAGATGGCTATCATGGTCCCCCAAGATCAGGTGCATCTTCTCTAGGCCCAGCCAGAACTCTCCTACAGTGGGAAAGGTCATCAGTGAGACAGGGACCCACCACCAGAGCCCCCTGCTCTCCCCATGCCTCTGGCTTCTGGAAACACCCACCTTGGGGATCTCCAAAGCCAGTCTTATAGGCTTCCCAGGGCTGATTGAAATCCACGGAGCCATCCTGGCGCCTCTGAATTATGGTCCAGCCTCCATCTGCCCGGGCAGGTACAAGGTCATTAGGAGCACCCTTCTCACAGGGGAATCCAATTCCTCCATTTGGCTCTAAAACCCCAAGCCACCTCCAAACCCAGGGACAGCAATGCTCCCCTCATTCATCCCAGCAGGACTGGAGGAAGGTGGTCAAAGGAAGGAATACTGTGGACTGGCCAGCAGGCGGGAGGCTCAGCCTAGGTCTTTGTCCCCAGGACTCAGCAGGGAAAAGGAGTGGGAATGAGGGAGGTGGGCTGCATTTGACAGAATGACAACAGTTCCCTCGTGGACTAGCACATCCTACCTGAGGTCATCTTGCAGTTAACCAGGAAAGGCAGGGATCCCTGAGGCTGGATCTGGAATAGTCCACTTCCCCGTTCTCCCTCTTCAAACAGCTCTTGGCAGTCCCTGGGCAGCCCTATAGGGCAAAGAGAGGGACAGGGAGATTGAATCAGAGAGCAGTCCTGGGAGGGGTCTCAGGAAACAGGTGTATGTAGAATCTGGGCAGTGGGCAACAGGGATATTAGAGGGCAATCCTGAGTTCAGGACACCCTCCACTTTACTTGCCTAAAGTCTTCCATGGCTCCCTCTGACCTTCCTTAATACTGACCACAAGATGCTCCAGGATTGGTTTCTGCCCCCATCTTCCCTCTTTCCACACTGCATGCCCACCTTTGGGCCACATAGCTTTCTTTGTCCCACACATCTTTCTGCCACAGGTCCTGTGTACATGCTGATCCCTCTGCCTAGGATGATGCTCTTCCCTCATGCCTTTTTATGCTTCAATGTAAGGGTTCCAGGTTCTGGAAGAAATCCCTGACCCCCAGACCAGATCAAACTCCCAAAGGAGCATCAAGGACTTCCCACTCGAAACACTAGGGTTATCTGGTGTCCTCGCCCCAACTCCCTCCCCTAAATGAGGCTTCTATGAGGCCAGAGACAGGGAATGTTCCTAGCCCAATCTGGCATCAGTGCCCAGGATGATGCTAGTCCTCAGCAGGTGTTCAATAAAGACACAATGACTGAATGATTGATAAATGAATATTTGTAGGAGTTGAATGGGGGGGGAGGGGCTGGGCAGGGGAGGCAAGAGCTGAGCTGAATTGGACAGGCTTTGCTTTGTCTAGTGGGGGATTCGGATCAGGTCTGGATGGGACTTGCTGGGACAGAGACCCTGCCTGGGTCCAAGAGGGGGAGTTGAATGATTGAGGAGTAAGGGAGGGAGGGAGGGAGACAGAAAGGCAGGGAGGGAAGGAGAAAAGGAGGGAGGTAGGGAGGGAGGGAGGAAGTGAGGAAGAAGGGATGGCTACTGCTGGTGGGAAGTCCCGCCCCCAGCCCAGCAATGAAAGTAGGGGAAAGGTCGCTGGAGGGAAAGGGGGAGTGAAGGCCCAGGACAAGGGGTGAGTGTGTCCTAACGTTGCCAGGGTGGGGGCCATGACTGCAGACACTTTCCGGCCCCTAGGGCAGCTCCCCTTTCCCCTACTTTCCTTTATTCCAATCAGGACAGGCACTTGGCCAAACCACCAATGTGGCTTCTATTAGCAGTTGTTTCTCTCTCCAGCTCTGAACTTTCCCCTACTTGGCAGGACTGAGCTGGAGTCTGGGAGTTCCCAAATGCATGAGTTCCCCCCTCCAATCCCCTCCACATCCCTCAGCCTGGACCTATACCTACTAGTCCATCCCAGAAGCTTCTCATCCCAGGACAGAAATTTGGGAGGATGTACTGGACTCTTTCTGATAGAAGTGGGGGCCGCAGGTGGTGGTGGCGGGGGAGCATGTGTGTGTGTGTTTTGGGGAGGGAAGTCCTCAAAAGAGAGGGCTGGAAGCCAGCAATCAGTCTGAGGGTGTGAAGGGGGAGAATCTGAACTTTTACCCAGTTGGCTATAGACAGCCACAGATACCAGGCTGGGTGATGGGGTAGGAGGACTAGAGGGAAGTCGGCTGGCTCTGGGGCCATGAACTTAAGGTGGGGCAGAGACAGGAAGCTGGGAGCTTGTATTGACATACACAAGCATGTGGTTGGAAATTTGGGGCAATTTCAGGCATACATTCAAACAGGACCCAGAACTGCAGATGGTGGCAATGGCTAGCTCTCTGTGGAAGTAGGAAAATGGGAAATGGGGGTAATCAGGTACTTTGGGGTCAAGAATGGAGTGAGGGACCAGGTGCTCAGATCAGCAGCCCTGGATTTGTCCCTGCCCTTGCTCTACCTCCTAGATCCACATTACAAGTCTTAGAACCCTTCTCACAGACAAGCATTTGCTGTTCACCCAATAAGGACTCCAGACTCCCCAGCTTGCACCCTCTTGTCCACCATGGTGCCCTCCTAGAAAGTTCCAACCTCCATGGAGGTGTTCCTGCACTGCACCACCCCTTCCCCACACTCCTGCAGCTCAGGTCCCTTTTGGACTCGGACCCTCTTTCCCAACCCTTGCTCTATTAGAGACCAGCAAGGCTTTGGGGAAAACCCACTGGCCCACTGGGAAGAAGGGTGGGGCAGTCAGGAACAGAGCTGAAGATGGTGCCCCATTAGCCCTTCGCCAGAGCCCAGAGGGACCAGGGCCAAGACCTCTCTCCTCAAGTAAGATGGACATGACAAGAGAGGTACAGGTATGTGTCTATGTGTGCAGGTGGGAGCTGCCAGAGGACCACAAAGGGTTGGACACTCACTGTGTAGGTGAGTTATATTGTGAGAGGAGCCAACAAGCTGGGGCATCTTGGGTAGCCTCTTCCTCCTGGCAGGTGTGGCCACCCCGTGGCCCAGGTGCGTGGGGGCCAGGAGGCCCACCTGGGGAAGGACGGGAAGAGAATGTCAGATATGACTGGCTCATATCCAGACTCACAAGTTCAGCTTGGACCGCCCTGCCCTCCTGGTGCAAACATCTGGTACCTGGCTCTGCAGGTTCTGGATTCTCAGGTGCTGCTTCTCCAGGTGGCGCTGCTGTTGGGCCACCTTTTGAAAGAGTTGCTCGATCCTGCTGTTCTGAGCCTTGAGCTGAGTCTGGAGAGAGTGTGAAAAACCTGGTGAGGACCTGGCCTTCTGCCGCCAACCTCTCCATTCACCCGCTCCTCTGTCCTTTCAACTCGCCATCATTTGACTCCTGGGCAGGAGGGCTCAGGGGCCCTGGAAGCGCAGCACTTCCGTCCACACACTTGCAGACTCGCAAGAGAGTAGAACGAGTGCGGACAGTCATCTGGGTAGCACGCACCTGCAGACTGCGGAGGGTCTCAGGGACGGCCTCTCCCCGGAAGACCGGACTTGCGGGGACGTGCGGGGGTGCGGCGGCTGTTTCCGGTTCCCTGCAGGCTGCTCCGCACGCGCTCAGACGCCGCTCCAGCGCGCCCAACTGCCCCCGGGTGCGCTCCGCGTGTTCGCGCAGCCCGTGCCCGAGCTGTAGGAGCCCGTGAGCCAGGACGTTCACCTCGTCCCAGGACGCGAAGCGCGGCGGCGGCTCTGCCGGCGCGGGGCGGCCCTGCGCGCTCAGCAGCCCGGCGGTGGCAGCGCACAGCACCAGGGCTGCTCCGGCCGTCGGCGTACAGCGCATCCTTCCCTGTGGCCTGGGCTCGGGGACCTATGGACTCTGACAGGGGGGCGCGCGGGCTCTGGGTGGACGCGGGTTCTAAATACGCGCCGACCCTGTCGGAGCCTCGGGCGGGTGCAGAACCCCGAAAGAACAAGGATCAGGTCCAAGCCTCCCGCCCTTCGTTGGGCGTGTTCCTGCGACAGCCTTCTTATAAGGCGGGTGCGAGATGGGGCGGAGCAGCTTGGAAGGCGGAGCGCACGTGCCGGGGGCCGGATGTACAATCCCGAGTGGGGTTCTGTGCGTTCTCAGCGGGGTGCAGGGCGCCCTAAGATTGCAAAACTCAGACTCCTCCCCACCAGGCTCTGACGCGGCTTCTCTGCCGACTGTGGGAGACGTGACTGTCCTCTTTACCGTGATCCTCTTTCCTGTGCCGAAATTCCGAGTCCTGTCCCTCCCTCCCTTCTCCCTCCCACTCCCCCGTACACACGCCCCGCTGCACGCAATTGGAGAAAGAGCGCTGGCGTACCCGAAGGCGCGGTTGGCATTCCTCGTGCCCTCATCAAGTCAAAATCTGGTGGGAGGGCGGGAAAGGGACGTATGAGGAAAGGCCCTGGTGCTCCAAGTCTCGCAGGCCCGGGCGGGGAGCTCAGGATGTTTCTGGGAGAGCTTCCCAAGACCAGGCTGTCTCCCCCACCCCCCACCCCCGCCACCACCACTACCACCCAGACGTCTGCAAGCTCCAGCTCAAGGATTCGTCATAGCAGAGGTGTCTGTGGATTCTTTAACGTCCCTCATCATCACCCTTCCCCACAACCTAGTGCCCAGTTGGCAGGGCCCTTATCTGTCCAGTTAGGTCTCCAGCTCAGGGTCTCACTTCCCACACTTTCTACCCCCAGAGTCTGCAGTGTCTGAGTCTTGCCTGCATCAAAGCAGAAACCTCGGAACAGAACGAGGGGATTCTTGGAAGGAAGGCCAAGTCCATTCATTCATTCATTCATTCATTGGGCAGTCAGCTACTCTCCTATATGGAGTTCCCAGGTTGGTGGCAGAGACCTCAATACTCTGAGGCTGGGGAGTGAGCAAGGCTGGGACAGAGGGAGAGCTGAGTGCAGTTGTGAGGCTGTACCATGTCCATTCCACAAGGGTAAACATTTATTCAACAAACTTTCACTGAAGTCCTCCCCCTGCATCCCCTACCAACTCCCCTATACACTGTCAGGAAAGAGGCTGGCACAGAAACATTCATCTGCCAGGAAAAACCCGGGGGCAAATTAGTTCCAAGTTCTGGCAAGAACAGAGTTGACTCAGCAGGCTTGGAGCTGGTTCAGCCTCTGTAATCTGAAACTGCATGCCTCAGGCCTGATGTGCAGGTCACCACTCACATTTGGCCGGCCCAGGTCCCAGGATCACAGATCTTGGCAGCCGTGCCAGGCAGATGGGAAGGGCAGGGAGGAAAATCTCCCCAAGGAGTAGACTTGGACAGTCATCATCTGCCCTGGCAGCCAGCCTGTCCACGCCCGAAGCCCATGGCCTCCGTCTGAGTGGGTGACATTGCTATCCCAGAGCGTGTTTTTTCTTCCCTAGCTTCCTGTGCTGAGATAAATGATCAGTTACTCTCCCAACCTGATGGCCGTTTCATGATCCATTTTTCAGCGGCTTCTTTCTCAATGCCACGTTTCAGAGGGACACCACAGGCTCTCAGAAGCACGTGCCCTGAACAAGGCACAAAAGTATTTCTCTAAGGCTTGGCTTCTGATTGCATTTTACAAAGTGCTCTGTGGAATGTGCCCTACACCCCGCAGTGACATGGTCACCCTAATCAGTTGTTTCTTTTTATTTTTTTGTACTTTTTGTTTTTTTCATCATCATCATTATTATTGTAGTTTTTAGGGAGAGAGGGAAATATGGAGAAAAATATTGATGTGAGAGAAACATATCCATTGGTTGCCTCCTGCACGTGCCCTGACCAGGGCATGGGCCATAGAGGAAAGAGCCTGCAACTGATGTACGTGTGCTTGACCAGAATTGAAACTAGGACCCTTTGTTCCACTGGCAGACACTTTATCCACTGAGCCAAAACCGCTAGGTTTCAATTGTTTCTTTTTAAAATATATATATTTTTATTGATTTCAGAGAGGAAGGGAGAGAGAGAGAGAGAGATAGGAACATTAGTGATGAGAGAGAATCATCTTGCACAGTCCGTTCCAGGGATCAAACCCCTAACTCCAGCCCCAACCTGGAATCGAACCTCTTGGTTCCTGGGTCAACTGCTGAACCACATCTGGGCAATCAGTTACTTCTGGAGTGCTCCAGTTCCTGTGCTGGAGCCATAACAATGGGCGAGACTACTCTGGTTAAGGTAAATGACATAGAAAGATGACATATCAGCTGGAAGCTCTCATCAAAAAGAGAAGCAGTGAAATAAACTTCTTTTGCTCATCTGTAGGCAGCTGAATGAAGTCCCTGCCTTTGGTAGTTTTCAGTCTGAGGAAGGACTCCATCTCATGAACAGTGTCTTTTCATCTGTATCTCCAAGGCTTCAGTTACTGGGGGCCTTCAGTCCCTCTTTACTAATTTCCAATCCTTGGGACTTCTACTGGGTGGGACAGGAAGAGCTGATCTGTCAGTGGAGGGGCTGCTAATAATAAAAATAGTGGCAGCCCTAGCTGATGGTTCAATGGTTAGAGCATCAGCCTCCCCACTCACACACACGCACACACACACACACCAGGGTCTTGGGTTTGATTCCCAGTCCAGGGCAGGCACCTGAGTTTTGGATTTGCTCCCTACCCCTGGTCAGGGAACATGAAGGAGGCAACCAGTTGATCTCTCTCTCTCTCCCATTATCATGTATTGCATTATAGATTAATTATACATAACATTCTTATACATTTTAACCCTGAACATAAGAAAAGTAATTGTTGCTTGAAAAAGTTATTTCATGCAGCCATTTGGTTTGTATCAAGAAGAAGTGAACCTCCAAGAGTTTAGTGTCTGCCAACGTACATATTGTTTGTTTGTGGGATTTTTTGTTAATAATCCTCACCCAAAGATATTTTTGCCATTGATTTTTATTTTTTATTAAAAAAAAACTTTATTGTTGAGAGTATAACAGATGTCCTCCTTGCCCTCTGCCCATTGTCTCCTTCTGCCTGGTTCCCACCCTGCCCCAGGCCTTCACCACCCAATTGTCTATGTCCATAAGTATACATATCTATATATATAAAGAGTCATAGTCTGTAATGTCCAGAATAACTGAATGGATGACCAAACACCAGAAGTCAGCATTGACTGCTGCTGCTGTGGGCATTGACTGCCGAGGATACTGTGGATCAGGCCTGGAGAGAGAAGCAGGGTCTGATCCACAACCTCCATGGCAGCTGTTGATCAGCACTTGTCTCTCTCCAGGACTTGCCAGCAGCTGCACCTCTCTTTCTTCTCTCTGGGCCTTGCCAGCAGTGGTGAGGGGCAGGGGGGAGGGCAGTTGCTGATCATACCCGCCTCTTTGATCAAGTCCGGAGATAGGCCTGGAGATGCTGACTGGCATAGAAACTGACCAATCAGAACTAAATCTGGGTTAACTGCAAGGAGTCAATAGCTACCTAGGAGGCAGAGCTTTTGATGCTGACTGGCATAGAAACCAACCAATCAGAACCTAATCTGGGTGAACTGCGAAGGCAGAACCTAAGGTGGGGGCTGAGGAGAGGTTTTAAGGGCAACAGCTATTTTATGTAAGGAGTAAGAAAGTGGTTCAATTTTTTAACGACTAGTTTGGCAGTATAGTGTATATAGTTGGCTATCAGTACAGATATAGGGATTATGTATTTTTGTCTGCCAAGAGCATCTCCTCCTGCTGAAAAAGGCTTTCCTCTTCCACATTTAAGCAATCCTATCCTGTATCATCTATTTATACTAATAAAAGGGTAATTTGCTAATTAGACTGGGTCAACTGGCCATCTTCCAGATGTCCGACTTCCTTCTGGACAAAGCCATGATGGTGGGGGCCAAGGCAGTTAGGGATGATCAGGTTGGCAGGGGGTTAGGAGCAATCAGATTGGCAGAGGAGTGCAGTTGGGGGCAAGATCAAGCTGGCTGGGGAGGGCAGTTGGGGGCAACCAGGCTGGTAGGGGAGGGCAGCTGGGGACAAGATCAGTTCAGCAGGGGAGGTCAGTTAGGGGCGATCAGGCAGGCAGGCAGGTGAGCAGTTTGGAGCCAGCAGTCCCAGACTGCAAGAAGAATGTCCAACAGGGATCGGGCCTAAACCGGCAGTCAGACATCCCCCAAGGGGTCCCCGATTGGAGAGGGTGCAGGCTGGGCTGAGGGACCCCTCCACCCCCGTGAACAAATTTTGTGCACTGGGCCACTAGTATGCATATAAGATCTTTGGTTAATCTCTTCATGCCCTCCTGCCCCACCTTCCTTCCCTCTGAGATTTGTCAGTCTGTTCCATGTTTCCATGCCTCTGATTCTATTTTATTCACCAGTTTATTTTCTTATTCAAATTATTTAGATTTTTAAATTCAATTGTTGATAGATATGTATTTATTGCCATTTTGTTGTTCATATTTTGTATTTCTCCTCCTCCTCCCCCTCCTCCCCCTCTTCCTCCTCCTCCTCTTCCTCCTCCTCCTTCTTCTTCTCCTTCTCCTTCTCCTTCTCCTTCTCCTTCTCCTTCTCCTTCTCCTTCTCCTTCTCCTTCTCCTTCTCCTTTTCCTTCTCCTTCTTCTCCTTCGAATATCCTTTAACATTTCATGAATACTGGTTTGGTGGTGATGAACTCCTTTTCTTGTCTGTGAAGCTCTTTATCTGACCTTCAATTCTGAATGCTAGCTTTGCTGGGTAGAGTAAATTTGGTTGTAGGTTCTTGCTATTCCTCACTTTGAATATTTCTTGCCACTCCCTTCTAGCCTGCAAAGTTTCTGTTGAGAAATCAGCAGACAGGTGTATGGGTGCTCCCTTGTAGTAACTAACTGTTTTTCTCTTGCTGCTTTTAGATTCTCTCTTTGTTTTTAACCCTTGGCATTTTAATTACAATGTGTGGGCCTCTTTGTGTTCCCCTTGTTAGTGACTCTCTGTGCTTCCTAGACTTATAAGTTTACTAGAGGCCCGGTGCACAAATTTGTGTACCAGTGGGGTCCCTCAGCCTGGCCTGCGGGATCAAACTGGAACTGGCTCTCTGACATCCCCTAAGGGATCCTGGATTGTGAGAGGGTGCAGGTCAGGCTGAAGGACCCCATCAGTGCATGATTGGGGCCATGGAGGGATGCAGGAGATTGATCAGCTGGGGAGGGGCCGCAGGAGGGCTCCAGGGTATGTCTGGCCCATCCCACTCAGTCCCAATTGGCCAGACCCCAGCAGCAAGCTAACCTACTGGTCAGAGCATCTGCCCCCTAGTGGTCAGTGCACATCATAGTGAGCAGTTGAGCAGCCGTAGCATGTCATTAGCATATAATGCTTTGATCGGTTGAACAGATGACCAGATGACCAGACAGACACTTAGCATATTGGGCTTTTATTATATAGGATTTCTTTTACCAGGTAGGGGACATTTTCTGTCATTACTTCTTCAAATAAGTTTTTAATATCTTGCTCTCTCTTCTTCTGGAACCCCTATAATGCAAATGTTGTTATGTTTGAAGTTGTTACAGAAGCTACTTACACTATCTTCATATGTTTGCATTCTTTTTTCTTTTTGTTTTTCTGATTGGGTGTTTCTTGCTTCTTCATTTTCCAAATCATTGATTTTATTGTTGAAATCCTCTAGTGTTGAATCCCTGTAAATTATTCTTTATTTCAGTTAGTGTATGCTTAATTTCTGACTAATTCTTTTTCACGTCTTTGACATCCTCACTAAGGTCCTTGAAAGTCTCACTAAGTCACTTGATGCTCTCATTAAGTCCCTTGAAGCTCTCATTAAGATCCCTAAAGAAAAAAAATCATTGAGTAACTTAATAACCATTGTTTTGAATTCTATATTCAGTACTTTGCTTGCTTCCATTTCTTTCATTTGTAACATGTTTCTTTATCTCTGCATTTTGGCTGCTTCCCTGTGTTTGTTTCTATGTATTAGGTAGAGGTACTATGTCTCCTGGAATTGGTAGAGTGGCCTTGTGTAGTAGGTGTTCTATAGTGCCCAGTGGTGCAGCCTCCCAAGTCATTTGATCTGGGCATTCTAGGTGCCCACTGTCTTATTATAGTTGAGCTTTGACTGCTATTGGTGTCACTGGGATGAACTGACCTCCAGACAAATTGGCTATGAAGACCAGCTGTGTCTACAATGAAAGAGTTTCTGTGAGGAAGACACTCTCATAGAGCAGGACTTGATTTAATGGGGCTTTGGTGCTCATTGAGTCTGCCCCTTGAGTTGTGTTGTTTGTGGATGTGTAGAGTTGTAAGCTGTCCAGTGGGTGCACTGGCTCTGGAGTCTCCCAGGAAGTGCAAATTTAGCACTGCCTGGGGCCACCTGGCTGGAGCTACAGAGAGTTCTGCAGATGGCTGCTACTTGTATTGGCCTAGAAGGTGCCCAGGTGAGGCCCAACTGTGAAGCAAGGCAGGCTGGTGATAGTGCCAGGTCTTGGGCCTTTTATTGATGGTTTGGGGCACATTGACTCTAGCTGCTGCTTGTTTAAGAGATTTTAGCCTGAACCAGACAGGCCATTCATACGGAAAAGTAGCTGCAAACAGCTTGGGTGGGTCTGCAAATTGGATGGGGCAGGGTCTAACAGTGTGGGGCACACTGATGGAAACTCTGATGTGCCTATCAGCTCTGTGATGAGGGAGGTCTCAGGACAGGAGCAATGACTCCTTTGAGCACCCCTGTCTGGGAGAAAGCTGCCCTTGAGTTCCTGCCCTGATACCAGACAGTCAAGTTTCTCCCATTATGTTCCTGAATTCACCCAAAGTCACAGCTCACAGATGCTGGAGCTCAGATAAAGCCAAGGAAGTGCAGGCCTCTTAAGAAGAACACATAGGGCCCAGCTGACATGGCTCAGTGGTTGAGAATCAACCTATGAACCAGGAGGTCACAGTTTGATTCCCAGTCAGGGCACATGCCTGGGTTGTGGGCTTGATCCTCAGTGTGGGATGTGGAAGTAGCTGATCACTGATTCTCTCTAATCATTGATGTTTCTGTCTTTCTCTCCCTCTCCCTTCCTCTCTGAAATCAATAAAAAAATATTTTTAACAAGAGGAACATTTATCCCATGGATGCAAGGATGGTACAATATCTGAAAATCAATAAATGTGATACATCACATAAACAAATTAAGAGATAAAAACCACTTAATCATATCAATTGATGCAGAAAAAGCATTTGACAAAATCTAGCACCCATTTTTGATAAAAACTCTGAGCAAGGTAGGAATAGAAGGATCTTACCTCAACATAATAAAAGCTATTTATGACAGACCCACAGCCAACATCATACTCAATGGGCAAAAATTAAAACCATTTCACCTTAGAACAGGAAAAAGACAGGGTTGCCCACTTTCACCACTCCTGTTCGACATAGTACTGGAAGTATTAGCCATTGTGATTAGACAAGAAGAAGATATAAAAGGCATCCAAATTGGAAAAGAAGAAGTAAAACTCTCCTTATTTGCAGATGACATGATATTGTACATAAAAAACCCTAAAGACTCCATCAAAAAAAATATTAGACTTAATAAATGAATTCGGCAATGTAGCAGGATACAAAATTAATGCCAAGAAATCAATGGCATTTTTGTACACCAATAGTGAATGTACAGAAAGAGAGACTAAAAAAGCAATCCCATTTACCATCACAACAAAAAAACTAAGATACCTAGGAATAAACTTAACTAAAGAGGCAAAAGACCTCTACTCAGAAAACTACAGGACATTGAAAAAAGAGATAAAGGAAGACATAAACAGATGGAAGAACATACCATGTTCGTGGATTGGTAGAATCAATATCACTATAATGTCAATACTACCCAAAGCAATCTATAAATTCAACACAATCCCCATTAAAATACCAACGGCATATTTTACAGACCTAGAACGAACTCTCCAAAAATTCATCTGGAATAAAAAAAGACCCCGAATAGCTGCAGCGATCCTGAGAAAGAAGAACAAAGTAGGAGGGATCTCAATGCCAGATATCAAGCTGTATTATAAAGCCACTGTTCTCAAAACTGCCTGGTACTGGCACAAGAA
>PVJC01038276.1:0-16830 GCA_004026665.1 Murina feae | reverse complement strand
GAAAGTATAGAATCAGGTGAAAATGGGAGTCCTAACTCAAGATTCCTAAAAAATTCTGGGGTTTTATTAGTAATGATGAGTTGTTCCATTTTAGAAGTAACTTTGGCTTCTAGGGGAGGTCAGAATTCAAGGTGGTTCAATACAGACAGGGAGAGCTGTGGGACAGAGGGCAATAAGCACACTGCGTCGGGGACTGGGCTGTGGGTTCTGTGCCACTTACACCTAATAGTTTGGGCTGGTTATGTAACCTTCCTGAGCCTGGCTTTTCCTCATGGGTAAAATGGGTGACTAATATTATCTACCTCACGGGATTATGGTGAAGATGAAATGAGATGCATCAGGTAAAGCCCTTAGCGTGTACTTGACACTGTAGTTAGCATTTATTAAATGCAGCTGGAAGAAGGCAGCAAGGAAGGAAGAGAGAGGGAGAGAAGAGAGAGGAGAGAAGAGAGAGAGAGAGAGAGAGAGAGAGAGAGAGAGAGAGAGAGAGAGAGGCAGGCTATGAATGACAGAGATTAGGGGAATTTTTTTCTAGGTCCTCATAAGGTTTCATAGGCAATATCTCTATAGAACATGGATATTTCTGCACATTGATTTAATAGTACTATACTTTCTTAATAAAATGGCTGCTTTTACACAATCCTGAACAACCCAAAGTAAATTTTGTAATGTTCTAGAAACATTTTGAAAGGACAGGAATCATGAAATGGTTTTCTTGATTGGTTTTTCTCCAGCATGTTACTAAGTGGAAAGCAGGTAATCAATAATTACCCTGAGACTTCAGCACACCAGAGGCGGTAATGAGAGGCATCATTTCACTCCACAATGCTTTCCTTAAGAGCCAGATGTCAGGAGAGACTGGAGAGTCGTTGTCAGAAATTCCCCAATGATGGAGCACAAGCACCAGCCTTCACGTGTTTAAATCCTCAGTTTAACATTACGCTCCATCACTGCAGCGCACACATCAGGTCCTGCAATATCTCCTGGCCTAAAGTTAGTCGTCCCGCTAGCAAAGATCGCTCAGTGGTCTGTTAATGAGAAGCACTGAGAGGAACTCAATATTCTGTTGTTAAATGTTTCTTTTGGAAAATAGCGCTAAGTGGCCCATAAATGAGAGAATGGGCAGGCCTTCTGTTACATCAGGTCTGGTTTAATGATCAGCTCAGCAGTCAGCAGTCGGTGAAATCTTCATGGTAAACTCCTCTAAGTCTACATCTTTATACTCTGTTCTAGGGTTAGAAAACAAACAAAGTTCCAAAGTCACTTATGGATTTAGAGAAAACCCCCATCTGGCCAATCTGAAAAACTTTAAATACTTTTTTGTTTTCCCTATGCAAGAACCTATGTCAGCCCTTCTCGGGGTGTGTCCTAGGGGGAAGAAATTTCTTGAGTTGTTCTATTGAAAGAGGGTTCTGTGATCAAATGAGTTGGGGAAATTTTGCATAATAGGTCTCTATTCTTACGCACACACATAAAGATTCACAACATGCAGAGTAACATGTTAGAAACTCCGGTAAGTGCTACATCAACAAATCCTGTTTAAGGTACCAGTTCCCACAAAGTACTTGACATAGAACCCTTGTCTTATGTAGCCCCTTTTAGCACCATCCTACTATCATAGCATTTAATCCATTACATTGAAGCTGTCTGTTTCCCTGCCTAGTTACATTAATCAGACTGTAAGCTTCTGAAGAAGATAACCATGTCTTAGTTCTTTTTTATTTAATCACTAGGGTCCTGCTGCACAAAAATTTGTGCACTCAGGGGGGGGGGTCTCTCAGCCTGGCCTGTACCCTCTCACAGTCTGGGACCCCTCAGGGGGTGTCCACCTGCTGTCATGCCTGGCCAGCCTGGGTGAGGGGCTGATGGCTGTTTGCAGGCTAGCCAAGCCCCCCAGTGTGGACCCTCACCCCATGGGTTTCATCTCCATGTGCATTTTCCCATCGTCCTTTTGTCTGGGGAGAGACCTGGAGTGTCCATAGCAGTCTCTCATGGGAGGGAGGGTACATCACGTCAGTCCTGGGGCACTCTCTCCTCCCCCAGGTCCCCTTCCCAAACCCTGTCAGGTCTCTAGAGGCTGCAGTAAGCGGTGAGCCCTTAGCCCACACACAGATCATAGGACTCCTGGCGGTGGCAGTGGCGGCGGCGGCGGCGGAGGCAGGACACAGTCTGAGAAGAAGGGGCCAAAAGAGGGCAAGGGGCCTGGCCCATCATCCCAGCCGGGAGAGTTCACTGTGGCTGGGTACAGGAGGCACAAGGGCTCAGTCAAGGTCGAGCCACCACAGGGGGCCACCAGGGATGGCTTCTTGGTTGCAGGACAGCCCAGGGTGCTCCAGGGCTCAGGCTACAGTAGGCTTCCCCTCCATCGCCGCTGGCAGCTCAAAGAGCCTGGGCTCCAGCTTGGGGCGCCCACACGGCTGTGGACAGGGAACCCATCCAGAGGCTCCATGGGGAGCAAGATGCCCACCTCGGAGCCGGCCCCATAGTCTGGCCCCAGCAGCTCGAAGAACTCCAGGGTGTCAGGGACCTTGTCCAGGTCACACAGGTTCATGCTGCACCCCAACGGGCTGCACCTGCCACAGCCCACCCCCGCTGCCACCTGTGCCACACCACTGCGGTCCATGCCGCACCCGCCGCTGCTCGCTCCGTGGAGGCCTGCCTCCATCTTGGCTGGGTTAATTTGCATACAGCCACTCTGATTGGCTGGTGGGCGTGGCTTGGCTGATGGGCATGGCTTAGGCATCTCGGAGAGATGGTTAATTTCCATATTACTCTTTTATTAGAGTAGATTTATTTTAATCCTTACTTGAGGACATTTTTTGCATTGATTTTTAGAGAGAGATTGGAAGGAGGGAGAGAGAGAAAAACATCATTGTGAGAGAGACACATCTGCTGGTTGCCTCCAACACGTACCACTGAGCCAAACCAGCCAGGGCTAATTTTTATTTCTAGTGCAAACACAATTTCTGTAACAGAGTGGGTACTCATTAAATGAGAAAGAGAACTAAACTGTCAAAAATGATGTGTTCTCATGGCAAGGAAGAGCAACATAAATCCATCAAAGGAAGAAGGAGTATTAAATGTTTCTGCCTTTGGGCCATATAAAACTTAATCCCTATAGCCCAACAGCTGAGCAGTTTGTTCTGTAAGAAATTCCAGTGTGAACACTTAAATGCAAGACTATTCTGCTGGCATGGATATAAAGACACACATTAGCATATACATGCGAAGTCTGGTCTGGGGCTTATTATGATTGTATTTATTAAAACCCCAAACTCTTCTCTTCGGAAAAACTTCCCATCCTTGCATCGCGCCATTTTTCTACACCCAAAGATGGATGCGAGATTTTACAAGATCCTTCTCAATTTTCCAGATCCTTTCCCTGTCCCCCAGCCTCCATTCTGTGCTTGTGGTCACTGATATGCTCACTTCCACATCACACTCTCCCACCCCCTGGCCCTTCTGGCTTCTACCACCTTGGTCCTCTGGCAGCTCCTTTCATCTACTCCCCCACCCTACCCCCCAGGCCCTTCTCAGCACAGAAAACCAGACTATTGAACCTCCTCTCTTCCCTCAAGCTGCTGGGAAAACCTTCTCATTCATCTCATCTCTAGTTGACCTTCCTCCTCATTCCCCGCCCAGATGTTCAGATCCCTTTTCATTCACAAGTTTTCAACTTGATTCTCCCTACCTCATTCTTAGGATGTGATCCCATGGACTCATCTCCCAAAAGGATGAAGGCATTCAGGACAAGCCCCTTCAATTCTGTTCCTCCTTGAATCCTCACCTGCCTTTCTTGGTCACCTGATGAATTTGACAAAACCAACGGATCCATCTACACATTTTATCTCACTTTCCTTCCTCCTCTGGGGCCTTATTTCATAAATTATTCCCTCCCTTATCAATCTTCATTAGTCCTTTGCAACATGTGTTGTTCACATAAATGAACAAACCTTCCTTTCACCTTCGTACCTATTTAAGCGGCCACCCTATTCCATTCCTGTTATGTTCAAACATGAAAAATGCACCTTCAGCTACTGTCTGTGCTTCAATGCATTTTCTCACTCCCCTATTCCTTGCCTTCTGACCTTGGCCTTCCACCCTCCCAGGGTGTATCTCATTAATCTTACTGCAGAAATCATCATGCCTGAGATAATCCCCTCCTTCTCTCAAAGTCTATCTCAAGTACCCCTTCCTCTGAATCTATTATCAGTCCTTCACTCGTGTTTTACTTGCTGGAGTGGGATTTGTATAATAAAGGATCCTATGTCTGCAATAGGAAGACTTGGCTTCAAGTCTCAACTCTGATGTTAACTCTGTCGGTCAGAATGCTGAGTCACCTCTCTGTGAAATAAGGACCTGTTTTAGGAGAACTGCTAAGTCTCTTCCGCCTCCTATTTTAGTTTTAGGCACCTTCATGTCAGGAACTGACCTTTAACGTTGTGCAGCACAATCCCCGCAGATAGCTTTCTTTATTTCTTTATTTCCTCGTACAACAATCTGCTTTTAGCAACCAAAAAACAAAAAACAAAAAAGCCAATAAAATTGAAGTCTTTGATTTGGATTTCTGCTTTTAAAATCTTCCTTTTAAAAAGCAAAAATATAAGGGTTTTGAAATTTTTAAAGGTAATACTTGGAAATTCATCAAATAGAAGAGCAGGTGTAGTAAGTTTCTGGAAAGATGTATAAGTAGGTGACTATTTAATAACAAGATACCTGATTATAAAAGACTTAAGGAATCAGCCAAACAATGTGTAGATGTTAGCCCAGATGTCGTGATCCCCAAAGACCACGAGTGAGCCCGACTCCGATGCAAAAACATGAGAGCTTTATTCAAGTTAACTCAGACTTCCCACACACGCTCACTGAGGCAGTGACATGGCGGGGAGGAAGTGCTCGAGTTTCAGGAAAACAGGATTTATAGGGAGTGGGTGGGGTAATGCGTGATTGGTCGAGGGAAGAGTCAAGGTCCGGTTGCACAGGGGGGCAGGGTGCAGTTAGACTTGGGTCATTTCCTCTGCATCCCTATTGGCCGGTCCGCAGTCTTGCACCGCCCTTTCATTGACAAGATACATGAAAGGAGATAAATTTCCTATCACATTTCACGATGGCTGGGAACACTGGGAGTTGCTCCTGAATACCAATGCCCCAGCCTAAGGAAAGTAGGGAAATGGAGTACAACGTGGAAATAGCAAGAGCATTCATTACTCACAAGATAGTCAGTACACATAGAAGAGATTATAACGGTTCCATACACAGGACAAATTATACTGTGAAGTGGAATAAGTGTTAACATGGAAATGAATGGAGAGGCTAAGTATGGGAAAAGGGCCAACTCTTGAGCCTTTCAAGGTATAATGTCTGCTGTCAATCCAAGAATTCTACTTTAAATGTGAATAAGGAAGGACTGAGGCATTCTGGGCTTTGTTCTTTTTCATTTCCTCCCAGGTATTTGTTGAGGGCTTGTGCGTTTCATGTCAGCTTATGGGGAAATGACTGGAAAGACTGATTAGCACAGCTGGTAGCCGCTAGCTCAGCCGACAGGGATGTAGTGTTTATGTCACCGCATTCTTTCATGACTTTCCCTAGGAATTAATTTCATGGAATGTTGCTGATTACCACATTTGTCCTCACAGTACCATGGAGGTATCTGAAAAGATAGAATAGGCATTTCCCCCCCTTATTTTTACTAATAAGCTTAAGTAAGCTAACATTTATTCCAAGGATTGCTTAAAACCTGGAAACACTACCTTTCACCACACTTCCAAATGTCTAATGTTATTTTACAGCCTTAAAATGGCTGCATTTTAGGGATTCTTTTCCCAAGTTTTCTGGATGAGGCAATGTTAGTTTTTGATACTCACTTTGAGCATCTTTAGGGATCTTCAGGTTTTCTGAGCTCATATATTAGGTGAGTATTTCTGAACTCATAGACCAGGGAACTATAATATGAAATCACTTACTGGGAAATTGGCAATTCAGACATTAATAAAAACTCTCTACTGCCAGGGTTTTTTCCTGCATCTGCTAGGATTCAAGGAATCTGGAAAAGGGGCTGTGCATAAATGAATGAAGAAGCTAGAGAAGAAATATGAATTTGCAAGGCATGGGGGAAAGCCAGACAGAAACTTAGTTCTAGTGACTAAGTTCTCTGAATGTCTGGATCCTAGCTTTTAATTAACATACTAGAGGCCTGGTGCACAAAAATGGGGGGGGGGGGGGCGGGGGAGGGGAGGTCCCTCAGCCCTGGCTAACACATTTTGCCCTAAAGCAAAGCAGATATACATATCAAAGGTAAGGTTTGGTAAACAGTAAAGGACCATCAGGTTGGGGGAACTGCCCTCAGCTGTCTGGCATCAGGCAATACTATATAGATCTTCAGCCCTGCTGAAGCCCCAAGTTCCATCAACCTTTTGATGAACTTCTTGCATGTATGAGCTGCTGGAATTAGCCTCCAGCACTCTGCTTTCACTTGGGGAAGAATACCTTATTTCCTTTTGCATAGATATCCCCATCCTTTTCTCCACTCTTGTAAGATTTTCTCTGGCTATTCTCTGCTCTGTCTTTTCCGTGTCTACCACTAGTAGAGGTCTCTCTCCAAATGATCCACAAGCCACTTCTCTATGGCATCTCCCACCACACTGCTAATGGGCCGTGAGCTTCTATTTTCTGTTCAATGGCAGATTACACGGGTAGCTATACATTGCTCAAGGAGATATTACTATTTGTGGCCTGCCTGTTTCATCTCAGTCTTCAGACCAAGACATTTGATTCTCCTGCTGTTATTGGTGTCCCCATCTGTTACTGGCAGAAGTGGATTTCTTGGGGTGCTGCAGAGAAAATCATTTTCTGAGGCCCCCACAGCAGGATGAGTTGTTGTGAAAAGTTTTATTGATGATATAAAATTAAGAGGGTTTCCTTACAAGGTTCCAGCTCCCTCCATCTCACCATGGACAAAGTCCAATCTTGTTTTCAGCAGGGCTAGGATTAAGGCCACTGCTCAGTCTCTGCTCCATAGTAAAGCACAGTCCAATCTAGCATCTGCTAGGTTAGCCTGTGCTCCCAGCTGCAGTCTATTGTGTGTCAGGTACGAATGGTGATGGGCCATGCGGCTGCTTAAGGCCACATGGCAAGCTAGTTTATGGGCAAGTGTGGGTCACTCTTTCTCTGTGACCCATACTCACCTCCATAGTCATGTGTCTTAAGCATGTACCCTCACTGGGAATCCAAACCGCAACATCCTAGTTCATGGGTTGATGCTCAACCACCGAGCCATACTGGCTGGGCAGATATATTTCTAGATAGCATTTTAATTACATTCATCAAAAAGAAAGCCTTCAAACATGCAAAACTTTGGCCATAAAAATTGTACTTATAGGGGTTTATTATCAGGAAATAATGGTTATGCACAAAGATTTAGCTACCAAAATGCATCTCAGCAATAGTTGTAAAAAGTTGAGAAATTGGAAACTGCTCAATTATATATCAGTAGGAGTTGATTTATTAAGTTGTGGCATAGTTTAAAATGGTTTAGTATCACATGAGCTTTAGCCACAGCTCTTCATCAAGTCAAGGACCTATACTTGGCCTTGGGGATCAATGAAAATAAGGCCAACAACTGTTTCCATGTCTTAGATATGGGTAGAGCAAAGTCAGTATTCCTGCTAGAGTGTCTGCTATCTCTCCTCCTGCTGAAAGAGTTTGTCCAGGGCAGGAATGAGCTCTTGAAGGTCAAGACCAAGATCTAGAATCTTCCTTTTGTGCTATTTATTGATTGCTCTCTGCCTGTCTTCAGGGAGGATTGGTATTTTTATATCTCCATCTAAGTGAGCCACAACAGAAGTTCTGTATTATGATGTTCATTCTTGGACTTAACAAATTGGTCAATACATTACATTACATTACATTACATCACATCACATCACATCACATCACCCGGGAATGTATTTGGCTGGGGTCTTCCCTAAGGGAGGTGGACCAGAGATAAACATTATATGTCCACCCAACATTGTTTTGTTCAGGCCCCATGCCCCCTGAAGAGAATATGTAAAAAAAGATGAAGGCCTTTGTGTCTAATTTCCTTCAATGATGATAAAAGGTTTATGAGATAATTAGATTTAATAATATCCTCATTGTTAGAGTGTGGAATTAGGCTCTAAAACACTAAAAATGATACCATCTTATCTTTGTCTCATGTTCATTTTTCGGAGGCTTTTCATGTTTATTTTCCATTAGGATCCTCAATATTAATTGAGTAGGATTAGGTATCTGTGTCCCACAATGAGAAGAGCATGAACTTGGCAATCAAACAGACCTTGCTCCCAAAACAAAGAAAAGGAAGTGAAAATGGGTACAAATACAGATAAGGTTGTAGGTGTGGATGTGGGGGTTTGAGGAGATGCTTTCGTGTGGACGTACATTTTCAGTATGGAGCATCAGCTAAGGGAGAGAAGGATATCACTGAGGTGAGGGAACACCTGCTACAGAGAGGAGCGGTTACTGACTGAGAGGAGAGGCTGAAATATGCTGCATATTTCATGCCTGGGTATGTAGCTGTTTGTTGTGTGACCTTGAGCTCATGTCACAGGGGCCTTTTCCTCATTCTAAAAAAATGACTGATTCTGATGTCTCTTCTGGAATCTCTCCTCCCTTTATAGTGACCAAAATATTTAAAAATAATGTAGATTTCTTAAATCCGTGAGCTGAGAGATCTGGATATTAACCAGAAAATAATCCAGATATTAACCAGCAAAATAGCAAGTAAAACTTTGGTTGCGTATCTGCAAGTCTGTCACAGCATGTCCTCTACACCAGGACGGAAAGCTCCGGGAGCAGAAAGACTTATGCTGGGAGAAGCAGGAAGCTGCTCAATCTTTATTGCTTGTCAAAACCAAAAGTTGAATTAAATCAGATGGGACTTGAAAAAAGAAAAAAGAAAACAGATGGGTCATAGAAAAAGAAAAAAGTGTTGGTCAGCTAAAGACTTTTGAAAACACATGTCATTCTGCCTTTTGTGGGTTCTGAAGACTAAAAATAGTACCTGCAGGAGGCATGCTATTACAGTTTAGCAACTATTTTCCAAAACATGGCTGCGATTCTAGAAATGCTAACGTTTCAAACTCATTTTTTCTAGATAGAGCTACACTTACCTGTCTTTGGGGATTTGTGAAAATTAATCGAGTGTCTTAACATTCGAATTTTTGTTTTGTTTTGCTTTGTGTTTTTGTATTTTTAAATTATATTACAACTTATTGTCAAATAGTTGAGGGAATGCAATTTCATTATATAGCATATCCTACAATTGTGTCAATAGCATTTTCATGAAAAGCTCTGGGATTTCGCTGACTAGATTACAGTCATTTTGTGAATGGTTATTCCATCTACTCTGTAGTTGCCATATCCAAATTTATCTGTGCAAGGGATTCCAAAGGATTTTAACCTCATCAGAGAAAAAGTTAAATTTAACCCAGAATCAGCTCTCTGGTAAATTGTTGAGGTCCACCACTTATAATAAACGCCTAACTAGGTTTGTTTTGTGAACTTGGGTAATTTGCGGTGTTCTTGGCATCGGGTTGAAATGCTTCTATGTGAAGATAGAAGGCCATTTCTGGAAGCTATCATTCACATGCTAATTACAGGCCTAACTGGGGCTGTTCAGTTGGTAAAGTGGATGGTGGACTAACCCAACAACCTGGCCAACTATGTCTATCCAGCAGACCATGAAAACTACTATAAAGACGGGGGTGGAGGGGCAGAATATAGTGAAAAATCAGTTAATATAGCCTGTGTTTAATTCTTTAATACAGACAATCCTTTTAACTGCCCAACAAAGGTTTGTGGTTGTATATTCCACATCTCCCTGCAAAGCTTGATTTTCTCCCTCCCTTAACAAAACCCTCTTCATTGTATTGGGTAGTCCTTGAACTGTAAGACTTCATAAAATTAAGATCAGTAACCCTAACACTTTTAAAAATCCAATCTGACTTGGTTTGGAAAATAAGCTCCTGACATATCTGTTTCTTTCCTAGGTGCTCTAAGTAGGAATTTTTATGGACTTTTACTGATCTAGGGACAGTCTAGCCCCTCCAACTAACACAATCTTGGGATTGGGTTTCTGTACAGACCCTCTCTCCACTCCACTGCTTCTCCCACACTTCACAAACTTCAGGAAATAGTTAAAGACTTTGCTTAGTTACTTTTCAGGATTATGTTGTTTTGAAGGAGTAGATCATTCTTTTTCAAAAGAGAGATGGATGAAAACAAAGAAGAAATTCCATTGCCCGTGGACAATGTGCAGTTTTGTGAACAGGAAATTGGAGCAGTAAAGCCTGCTAAGCTGGGGGATGATGATTCAGTTTGAGTGTTAGTACCGCGCCCTTGCTTTTACACTCCTTTGACTTTTGTTTCCAGGGCTTGGGGATGTTTCATTTCTTATTCGAACCATTCCCCAGTGATGTGCAGGAGAGAAAACTAGCTCAGTCCAGTCCACTTTTAAAGTAGAAAGCAACTGTTCTGTTCTGACCTGGGAGAAGAAATAGGTTGAAAATAACAGTGAATCAGATAATGAGGTAACAGATCTGAAAGTGCCAGCACAAGGAGGACACAGAGTAAGAATTTGGTAAATGGGGTTTTATATAGTCCGTACAGCAGTTTCTACCCCCCCGGACCAGAGGAGATTTTGTCCCCATCCCAATGTCTAGAGACATTTTTGATCGTCATGACTTGGAGGTGGTACTGGCATCTAGCAATATTGGTATCAGCTTACTATGTCACAACCTACCCAAAATTAACCTCTCCACCTCAAGTATCCCCCACCGTGTAACATGGCAGCACAAGAGTAGGAGCCAACATGATCAGCATTATGAATAGCAGAGGGAAAACCCAATGTGATAACCAGAGACCACGGTTGCTGCTTAACATTCTACAATGCATAATGGAGTACATTTGACTAATTTTCACAAATTCCCAAAGAGTTATCTGAACCTGCAAAAGTGCTGAGATTTGAGCACCTTACTGTAGATAAATGAGCATGTACGATGTCTGTTTAAAAAGTAAGTTAAGTAATAATGTTGATCCTTACTTGACTATATTTAAAAGTATTTGAAGATATGTTTCTGTAGCTCTCCATTCATTGCCTGCTTCCAAAGCTAGTCTAGGTAAGATTCCTCAACAGTGAATGTTCTCTATTGAACAAAAATCTTAACGTATCACCAGTGCCAAAAACTGGAACTGTTAGTACACTAAAACAAATTGACTTACACAAATCGAATTTGCCTTTAACTTTTAAGAGATTTGCATAAACTCAAAAACACCTATCTATGAGATATCACTTTCCTTCATCCCCCTCTTCTCCCCTCTCAAGTAGATATTAATATATATGCAAGTTGCCTAGGGTTTTCCCCCTAGTCTTTAGAAATATCCCACTTGCTCTGAAATACTGCCTAAAATGAAATAAACACTCTTTTTAAAAAAGATCTAAAAATAAAAAGAGGTTGATTCCTCAAGAATTTAGACTGTGGCCAATTCCATTCTTGTCACATTCTTAACTGGACCCAGAGGCAGAGTTCTTAAGAACAGACCAAGATGTTTGGCTTTCCCTTCACCCTGTGACAACCAGACCCCACTATTAGCTCGCCATGTCACGAATCACCTAGAATAACCTCTGCACCTCAAGTAGCCCTCACAATGCAAGATGGTGGCTCAAGAATAGGAGCTGATGTTATCAGCATTATTAATAGCAGGTGGAAAATCCAATGTGCTAAATCAAGCAAGCTGATCTTGTCGTGTGTTTTGTGTGTGTGTTGGGATGCTGATAGACAACTGCCAAACAGATTTGGGGTTTGAGACCATGGTTTGAACCTAAGCTGGCTGACTGTGGACCTTTCATCAGACAGAACAGCATGTGGTATGGCTAGTAATGTCTGTGCGGAAAGAGTTCTAAGAACAACCCAGTACGGCTCCAGAACATCTTTAGCATTTCACTTAACCCACTGTGGCAGATCACAGATTGTTTGGAATGCCCAAAAGGAGCCAGGAAGTTCTATCCAATGGAACTTTTTGCAGTGAGGAAATGTTATGTATCTGCTGTGTCCAATTCACTTGGCCACTAGTGCTATGTGGTTATTGAGCACTTGACATGTGACTAGTGTGACTGAAGAAATGCATTTTTAATTTTACTTAGTCCTACCAACTATCATAATAAACATTGCCAATCTAGGACACACGAACTCATTATTCCACATCTTAATTATAGATATCCTGATTCCTTTTTCTATTTAAAGAATTATAACAAAACTAGGGGCCCGGTACACAAAAATTTGTGCACTCAGAGGGTTCCCTCAGCCCAGCCTGTGCCCTCTCGCAGTCTGGGACCCCTATGGGGATGTCCACCTGCTGGCGTGCCCGGCCAGCCTGGGTGAGGTGCTGATGGCTGTTTGCAGGCTGGCCAAGCCCCCCCAGTGGGGATCCTCACCCGATGGGTGTGTGGCCAGCCTGGGTGAGGGGCTGAGGACTGTTTGCAGGCTGCCCACAGCTCCCATTGACCCAACATCCCAGCAAGGCTAGTTGGAATCAGGTTTCTGGGGTTTATTTATCTTCTATTATTGAAACATTGACTTGAGTGGAGGCCTAGGCAGGCAATGAAGCCTCCTGTTTGCTTCAACTCCATGGCTTCTATAATTGAAACATTGTTGCCTTGAGCAGAGGCCCAGCTGGCCTAGGCAGGCAGTTTTAACTCCATTGCTGGTACAACAGAAGCCTCCAGTTTGCTCTAGCTCCATGGCTGCAAGCCGCCATCTTGGCCAGCTTAATTTGCATACAGCTTCTCTGATTGGCTGGTGGGCGTGGCTTGGCTGGTGGGCGTGGCTTAGGTGTCTCGGAGTGATGGCTAATTTGAATATTACTCTTTTATTAGATTAGATTATAGCATGTTTAGAAAATAAGGGGAAATTCTGTTTACACCTCCTAAATTCATGAGCCTAACATAATTGTTATGAATTTGGTCAGTTTTCAATGTGTTTTTCTATGTATTTTTAGATGAGTTTTTTATTATTTCCTGTAACCAGCTTTTTCACTTAACATTATGAAAGGAATATATTTCTGTATTACTAAATAATATTT
This sequence comes from Murina feae, assembly GCA_004026665.1. Lineage (NCBI taxonomy): Eukaryota > Metazoa > Chordata > Mammalia > Chiroptera > Vespertilionidae > Murina > Murina feae. Next base: position 3,711 of record PVJC01038276.1, on the reverse strand, counting down.
ACAAACTATCAGAGCTAACAACTTCCAATTTCTTAGATGATGGAGCACATTTTATTTCTTCTATTTTTGAAATGTTTGGATTGTTTCTTTTTTGTTTTGTTTAATGGTCATTATAAAATAAAGCTGTAGTAAACATATGAAAGCATGCTAATATTTCTTCACTTTAGAATGCATTTACACACTAAATGTTTGACTCTTAGGTAATGATGAATCATTTCTATCCCACATATTCAATTTACAAAAGTATTTTTCACTATTCTTATGCAAATTTCACTATTCTTATAAAGCTTCTAAAAGGATAAAAAGCCAAGACTTGTCTCTCTGCAGCATAGTAATTGAATAAATTATGGGACGATTAGTATTCCTTCCCATACAACAAAAAAACCCTCCTAATATAATGTAACTACACTCAGGATTGATGGCACAGATCTTTGCTGTGCTAATAAGTTCCCTGGCACAAATCCTGCAAATTAAATATTTCACATGTTCAGATAATTTGCAGATCTCTAGAATCTCTAAAGATGAGAAAATTAACAAGGTTAAAAATTTGTTTTTATATTGTTCCCTGTAAATTTATGTAGTTATAGTATTCCATCTCCAAACTAATTTTTTTTAATCATTTAAAACAATATAAATATAATCCAAGTAAACTTACACACATCTTACAATTAGTAATTATGCTGAAGATCTAGGCTGAAGACATTTTATATTTTGCATACTGGAAAATTGTCATGTGGCTTTTAAAAAAATTTCTTTTTAAATAAATTATATATTCTGATGGCTCTGATCATCAAATAACAAAGGAATCCTACTGATAACACAGATGAATTTAATATATAACATACTGAATATTATAAGCCAAAAAATCAAATGTTCTCATTATTTATAATTTTGGTTTCAGCTTTTGTTATATCTTCTTGTCTTTATTTGAGTTAAGATTTGTATTTGAGAGATTGAATGTGGGTTGAATGAACTTGTGCTAATTAAACATTAGATTATACATGCTAAGCAGCTTTGTAAGCCATGAAGTACAGTACAGTGGAAATCTAAATGACTTGAAAAGTACTCTTTGCTCATCCTGCATATGAAAAGTAGACTTTAAAATTGGCCTAATGGAAACAAATCTAAGATTTTTTTCCTGTCTCTCTTGCAGAATGAATTTAATAATTTATGGTATAGATTTTTTTTTTCCTTCACATGCCATAGTAAAAAATGTTTGGTCTGATAAAATAACTGCATTTAGGGCTTTTATTAGTGATACCATCCCAGGGACATAGATCTTTTTTTGGGGGGGGGGGTTAGAACATAAGTCCCCAGATTGCAAATGACTGGGACTTGGTTCACAATATGAATGAAGCACAGTGCCAGAAAGTCATTTCCCAAAAATCAATAATGTTTGCACTGGAAATATTTGTGAAAATGCTTGGAATACCATCAACTCTGCATGCACTTCGCGGGTTATCTGAGGAAAGTATTTAAAACTTGGTGGCTTTTCCTTTGCCATATAGTTAATCTCTTGCTTTCCCCCCTCAATTCTTTAAGAACACTAAGTAATTTAGCATTATGCACAATATAACATTATGAGCCTCGCTCCACTTTAAAAAAAATAATAGAAGTAATTCCAGTGTCATACATAAATGGTTTGCCATTACTCATGCCACCGTGGTCTATCGTTCATATGGATGGTGAAGAGGTGTCTGCTGTTTGTCTTTGCGCACCTGTTGTGCTAAGAGTTTCTCGTTTTCAGTTAACAGAATTCACAGTTTTATTTTTATGAATTGCAGGTGGTTTTCATGAGCCTGTGCAAAAGTTTTTGGGACTGTGGACTTGTAGCCCTGGATGACATTGCAATAGAATTGGGAAGCTGCCGGTCTCCAGGTAAGATGGCCATCTCTCAAGCTTTCTTTGTCTCCCTGGCCTATACAAGACATTTCTTATTTCTCTAAGAACATTCAACATACATTTCATCTGTGCTAGTCCACCCTTTACTTTGCTTTCCAGAAGTGCCTTTCTACAGAGCTGTGGAATTCAGAAATGAAGACTCAATGCAATGTGAGACTTGGTCCAAATGACTTTGTCCCCCAGATTCTCATCTGTAAGGATGGTAGTAATACCTACCTGAATACTGGGGATAGTGCCTCAAAATTCTCTAACATAGGACCTGACACAAAGTGGTAGAAACAAATGCCTCCTATTATAGTTACAATTGATATTTGTATTATCATTGTCTTATAGGAATGCAGATTTTCAAGCAATATGGATCAGACTTTTTTAAGAACTAAAATTTTTAAGAACACAAGCTAATTTAGCATTTACACAATATAACATTACAAGCTTCACTCTACTTTAGAAAAATAATAGAAGTAATTCCAATGTCATATATAAATGGTTCTCCATTACTCATGCCACTGAGTCCATATCCTATCCTATTGCCAGATAGGATACTAAACATTTGCAAGGTTGGGGTCTACAATTGTTTGTATGGAGAATAAAACAATAAATAATAAATAACAATACAAGAATCAACTCTATGTTTCATGTACTCACAGCTGTAAACCTACCTTTGTCCCATTCTGTAATTTTAAAATGATAATGTCATAAATATATTCAAAGTGAATTAAATGACAGCAGAACAATGGGCCAAGCCTTGATGATAGTGACAAAATAAAGATGGTGGCTATGTGTTGAGCATTGTATGTAATGAGAAAAAGATGGATGCCTCAACCCAGATCATTGGTCTGTATCTACTAATTACCACTGCATCCTAAATCATGGCAAAACATGGTAGCAATCTGGCACTGGAAAATAATCTCCATGTGTACTTAATTAAAAGACAATTTGTTTTTAATTCCTTGACTTGGCAGGGCATTGCAAAGACATGACAAAGTAGAACAAGATAAGAATATCCACACTCCTGCTGTAGAGAAGGAAATGAGGCTTCATTAGCTTATACCATATGCAAAATAAAACAAAGTAAAATAGCTATCATGCAAGAGAGATGAAATACAGGCTTTTTACTAGAGAAATTTGCTAAGAATCTGAATGTAGAAGAAGTCCCCAGGAAATTGGGAGGTGGCACCATTCTAATAATGATAATTATTAAAATTATTGAAGATAGCATCTAAAGACATCAAAGTTGTTTTTAGAAATAGAAAATAAGGCTTCAAGTAGCAAAACACCAAATTTTAATATTCATTTAGCTAATATGTATTTAGAACCCCATGTTCTAAAAAATTTACATACATCACCTCATTCAATCCTCATAACCCATGAGGTGGATAATTAACATCCCCACATTACTGGTATCAATGTCAATGCACAGAAAAATTGGAGTAATCTGTTCCACACAAATTAATCGATGCCTCTTGATTCTAGAACCTAGAAGCACATTTAGTTCTCTCGAGTTCTTCCCCTCCTCCAAAGCAACTCAGAATTGTTCTGAGGACTCCCTCACTCCTCTGGATCTTGAAGCTAGCTCCTGCATTATGCATTTTATTATTTTCCACATTTCCATAAAGGCAATATACCTCCAAGCTCAGAGCCTTGTAAACTTATTCACATGACTAAATTCACAGTTCAGAGGAAGTTTCTTTCTCAAAGTAGCCCAATCGTTTTGAATAGGGATTTCCATTGTTCTTTGCCTCTGATGGCAGGGTCCATGGTGGAGTTCAGGCTCTAACTGGAGGCAACAGGTGGTGAGCTGCCAGTGTG
>PVJC01038275.1:0-16820 GCA_004026665.1 Murina feae | reverse complement strand
GACCATGACTTCCTGGTTCATAGGTCTATGCTCAACCACTGAGCACACCAGCCAGGCACGCTATTCCATTCTTAAAAAAAAATAAATTTATCCAAATCTATGAATCCTTAGAGATTTCACTGAAGCCCCATGAAGTTTTTCCCTAAGTGCTCATTTCATCAACTTCTATATAAATACCTCTGTGCTATATCCAAGGATATGTTTTTATTAAATTTAGAGAGAGAGAGGAAGGGAAGGAGAGAGAGACAGAGACAGGAAGAGCAACATCCATCAGTTGCCCCTACATACCCTGACCTGGGAGTGAACCTGCAACCTTTTTGGTATATAGGATGGACGATGCTCCAACCAACTGAGCCACCTGGCCAGAGCCTATATTTGATTCTTTATTCTCTTTCTTATCTGACTAGCCATATAGGTTATTGCTTGACATTTTCTAGATGGTAAAATTGAGAAAAATTTGACCAAAGCATATACTCTCCTGTTTCCATTCTGTGCCACCAAAAAAGAAAAAGAAAAGTACTCTTTGCCCTGACCGGTTTGGCTCAGTGGGTGGAGTGTTGGCCTGTGGCCTGGAGGATCCCAGGTTCGATTCCAGTCGGGGGCATGTACCTTAGTTGCGGGCACATCGTCATTGGGGGGTGTGCAGGAGGCAGCTGATCAGTGTTTCTCTCTCATTGATGTTTCTGACTCTCTATCCCTCTCCCTTCCTTTCTGTAAAAAATCAATAAAATATATTTAAAAAAAGAAGAGAAAAGCACTCTTTGCCCCACCACCCACCCCAAATAAATAAATGGATAAATAAATGGTTTATTGGCCCTTAGAAATTATATTAAAAGTATAATTTAACTGTTGTTGCTATTGTTTTCACTGTGCCCTTATGATGTGACAGGCCTTCTAGGCACTGTAAGACAAGAACAAATATAATATTCTTTCCAGTCTCAAGGTGCTTTATAACCTAGTGAGGAGATATGTAAATTTATAGACAGAACTATACGATGAATGAAATACTGGTGTTATGAATTTTGTCCTGAGGTACTATAAATAATTTCCAGAGAGAGTAAAGGAAGGCTTCAGCCAGGTTGGGATATTTGAGTATAGCTTGAAAGATGAGTAAAATTTGAGGAAAGGAGAATAATATTTGATGCAGATGAAAGACAAATACAATGAGTTATGAACATGTTCATCATTTTGTCCACTTGTTTAAGGAAGTAGAGTTCTTTCTCATTAGTTTGAAACAAGTTGTTTATCCCTGAATTTCACACATTGTTTTATTACAGACTTTCTTAAAAGCAGACATTTTGTTAAAAACTCAGTGTTATTTTTCAGATGATGGGAAGAAAAAAGAATGTGACTTTCAGAATGGAGAGCTCTTATCAAAACACTCTATTTCTGTAAATAGAGTTGGAAAAATACTGTCAGTGTGTTCTTTGTATATAAATGTCTCATTTAACTTATCCATGCAGGATCTGAAAAGGAAAGCTAGTTCTTTTTTATCAATCACGAGGTACATGACAACAGAATCATTGATGCACTAGGAAGAGAGTTGAGTTTCAAATCTTACTAAGAGATCTAGAAGAAAGGAGAGATAGCCAGTGTTCTAAGTTTTTCTGATTAGGGTTCTTGTAGTTCTCAGTGTTTTCCTTCCTCCTCCTCCTCCTTCTTCTGTCTGGCCACATTGTTCCTTTGAATTCTACCATAATTATGTCTGTCCTATATTAATAGATATGCTAAACTTCTGGGCTATTGTCATTTCAGTGAAATTCTGTGAAATAATTTTGGTCTTGGATGGAATAAATTCATCTTCATCAATGGACAGGAGACCCTAATGTAATCACAGAGTTTACAGGAAAACATCCCCTACCAAGTCTATTTAGTCTAAACTGGCACTAAAACACATTGGCATGTTCTATATGTGGAGATTTTGACCTCATATATTTCTGTTGTTCTTGAGCTTCTTTCTTGTCCTATTTTATTTTCCAGGTGCGCCACCGAGCTTCTGGTCAGGTGATGGCTCTTAAGATGAACACGTTGAGTAGTAACCGGGCAAACATGCTGAAGGAAATCCAGCTTATGAATAGACTCTCCCATCCCAACATCCTTAGGTAATAGCTTTTTTTTTTCCTTCCTAAGGGTCAGTGAAAAAGTTAAAACATTATGGGAAGCTTGTTAAATAGCATTAACAGCTAAAAAGGATTCAAGATTTCTTGCTGAATCTGTCTTGCTGGGGTTTAGCTGTTGTGTAGATCTTTTTCTACCTATTGAGACTTAATTTTTCTGGTAGTTAACTGCATTTACTAAAGCAACTTCATCTGTCTCTCAAATTGCTTTAGTAGCAGCTCATTAGAACAGTTGTTTCTTACTGCTGAATTAGTAATTTATCAAAGAAAAAAAGATTTTTATTATTATTTTTAAAAAATATATTTTTATTGATTTCAGAGAGTAAGGGAGAGGGAGAGAGATAGAAACATCAATGATGAGAGAGAATCATAGATTGGCTGCTTCCTGCACACCTCCTACTAGGGATCGAGCCTGCAACCCAGACATGTGCCCTTGACCGGAATCAAACCCAGGACCCCTCAGTCCACAGGCTGACGCTTTATCCACTGAGCCAAACCAGCTAGGACATCACAGAAAAAAGGATTTTAGTCTTCATACAGTTATTTAATTTTCTTAATTGGTTTTTGAGGAATTGTAATTAAATCAATGAATGAAAACAAAAATTGTTATGTCCCAGACTATATACCCTTAACTTTTAGCATTCACTTGAGGTGACATAGTTTATCTTTTTAAAGGAGAATTTTTTTAATAATAGGGTTTTGTAATTATTACTTTATGAGAACTATTTGAATCTTCCTTATTCTTATTATCTTGATTTTTTTTTTAGAGAGATGGGTATATTTCCAAATGAAACTATGGGGGAGGCTCTAACCAATTTGGCTCAGTGGGTAGAGTATTGGCCTGTGGACTGAGTAGTCACGGGTTCGATTCCAGTCAAGGGCACTGAATTGCAGGTTTGGTCCTGCCAATCAATGATTCTCTTTCATCATTGATGTTTCTATCTCTCTCTCCCTCTCCCTTCCTTTCTGAAATCAATAAAGACTAGAGGCCCGGTGCACAAAAATTTGTGCACTTGGCGGTGGGGGGAGGGGGTGTGTGTCCTTCAGCCCTATCTGTGCCTTCTCGCAGTCTGGGACCTCTCGGGGGATGTCCACCTGTTGGCTTGCCTGACCAGCCTGGGTGACGGGCTGATAGCTGTTTGCAGGCTTGCCAAGCCCCCCAATGGAGACCCTCACCCCATGGGGGTGTGGCCAGCCTGGGTGAGGGGCTGAGGGCCATTTTCAGACTGGTCACAGCCCCTTCAGGGTTTGGGTCCCTACTTGGGGTGCCTGGCTGGAAGCAGCTATCTGGGATTTATTTAACTTCTATAATTGAAACTTTGTTGCCTTGGTCTCCCGCTCCAAGGTCCCAGCCCCACAGGTATCTGGGGTTTGTTTATCTTCTATAATTGAAACTTTGTAGCCTTGAGTAGAACTTAGGGCCTGCAGGGCCCTGGCTTCCTCCATTGCCCGGGGCAACTCCAGCTCTGTGGCCTCCGCCATCTTAGTTGAGTTAATTTGCATATTTGCTCCTGATTGGTTGGTGGGCATGGCTTGTGGGTGAAATGGAGTGAGGGTAAATTTGCATATTACTCTTTTATTAGATTAGATGTGTGTGTGTGTATGTATATAAATATGAATATAAATATATATATAAAAGAAACCATGGGGGAGGAAGAAACGTTTCTTGCCTGGCCAATGTGGCTTAGTGGTTGAGCATCGACCTATGAACCAGGTCAAGGTTTGATTCCTGGTCAGGGCACATGCCAGGGTTGGAGGCTCGGTCCCCAGTGTGGGGCTTTGCAGGAGGGAGCCAATCAATGATTCTGTTTTCTCTCATCATTTATGTTTCTCTCTCTTCCTCTCCTTCCCTCTCTGAAATCAATAAAAATATATTTTTTTTAAAAAAAGAGAAAATTTTCTCTACCTTCCCAGATTCTTTTGGCTGGTTTAATAATTAAATCTACATGAGACAGATTAACAAGAGAAAATAATTAAATTTAATTACATGCATACTCATGGGAACTCCATATCCCTGAGAGAGTCAAAGGTCCTCACATATATGAGACTTTAAAGACAGACAAGGAAAATGACATACATATATGACATTTTGAGCTAATGATAAGATAAGGCACATTGGGGCTTCAGAAATTCATTTCAGGGGCATAAGAAGAACAGATATTCAGTAATTAGTAGTTTGCCCTGCCATATAGATGGGTCAAAAAAGTTATCTCTGATAATTTCTTATTATGAGCAAGGCTCCTAATTCAAATTCTTCTAGCTAAGTAAAGGAGTGGTGGAGGAGGGGGGGCTGCAGAAGTTTCTCCTGAGCGTACAGGGTCTAAATTGCCTTTAGCTCAAAATAATCTGTATACCAAGAGATTATGTGTTGGCTAAGGGCTGTGACTCTGAGGACTGGACTCTTATCATGCTTCTGTGAGAAGTATTGAGAATTTGCTAGGATAGTATTGGTAGATAAAGGTGGAAAGGTAGAATTAGGCCAAATTATTCAGAAGTATTTTTCATAAAGCAAGATTATATTTTATGCTCTGTGTATTGGAGTTGGAGCAAGGACTAGCATGACAGAGGGTGACTGATGGCAAACTCAAAATGGTTGTTTAGTGTTGAGGAGACTAAGACATCAATTAGGGGGCCTCTTCAATATTTGAGAGTGAGATTTGATAGTATATTCTGCTTAGGAATTTTTAACCTGACCGTATTTTCATCTTGCTTAAAAATAATATTTTTTATGGTTTTTGCTCCTGTTATAGAAGTGATACATCATCACTATGGAATATTTAAAAAATAAAGTTAGCAAAAACAAGAAAAAAGTTGCCCTTAATCTCAACATCTAGGGATCAAACTAGTATTAACATTTTGTATATTTCCTACCAATATTTTTTTATTTCACCACTTCTTTTCTTACTGTCTTCACTGTGAACTTGACTTGGGAATGTATGGGAAGACTAACATTAAATAAATTTTATTATATCACAACAAAACTTAAAAAAATATAATTATTATGCCCTGGCCAGTGTACTCAATGGTTAGAGCTTTGGCCTGACCACTGAAGAGTTGAGGATTTGATTTCTGGGGGCATGTATCTGGGTTGCAGGTTTAATCCTTGGCCTGGTTGGGGTGGCTGGTGGGAGGCAACCAATCGATGTGTCTTTCTCACGTCAATGTTTTTCTCTCTCTCGCTTTCTCCCTCTCTCTCCCTTTCTCTCCCTCTCTCCCCCACACTCCTCCCTCCCTTCATTTCTTTCATATATAATAAAAGGGTAATATACAAATTGACTGAATGGCAGAATGACCAGTTGCTATGACACGCACTGAACACCAGGGGCCAGACACTAAACTCAGGAGCTGCCCCCTGGTGGTCAGTGCGCTCCCACAGGGGGAGCTTTGCTCAGCCAGAAGCCGGGCTCACAGCTGGTGAGTGCAGCGGCGGTGGCAGGAGAGGCGGCAGCGTTAAAAATGTCCTATTGTGTAGGGAGCGGACCTAAGCTGTCAGTAGGACATCCCCTGAGGACTCCTGGACTGTGAGATGGCACAGGCCGGGCTGAGGTGACCCCCCCCCCCACCCAGTGCACGAATCTTGTGCATGAATATATATATGTTTGTTATACAATGGAAGTAGTATAATAAAATGATTAGAAATAAAGCCTCTAGCCCTAGCTGGTGTGGCTCGATTGGAGCATCATCCTGGGCACACAAAGGGTCTTGGGTTCAATTCCTTGTTAAGGCATATGCCCAGATTGTGAGTTCCATCCCTCTTCCTCTCCCTCTCCCTCTCCCTCTCCCTCTCCCTCTCCCTCTCCCTCCCACTCCCCGTCTCCCTTAAAAAAAAAAAAAAAAAATCTTCGGGTGGCGAATAAAAAAAAGTTATAAAAGAAATGAAGGCTTTAGATTCTAGATAAGCTGCCTGGATTCAAATCTGGATTTGGGAAAAATTATACTCAACCTCTTGGATTCTTAGTTTTCCTATCTATAAAATGAGGGTAATGATAGTAAATATCTCATAGAGTTGTTATCAAGCATTCATTAAATTTAGCACATGTAAAGCACATGGAATAGTACTAGGCATGTGTTAAGTGCCTACTAAGTGTTCGTTATTATAATTAGCTTATTTTCTTGTGGCTAGTTCTTTAAGGCCTAATGAAGCCTGTCTGTCTTTTATCATTCATTCACTCACCAAACATTTGTTGTGTATCTACTGCTGTTTTGAATACATTCAAGGGTTTTCTGCTAAGTGATGCTATTGAATGGAACTTTCTGCAGTGATGGAAATATTTTTTATGCTGTCCAAAAAGCCTCATATAGCTAATGAGCCTTGAAATGTGGCTGGAGTGAACAGGCGCTAAATTTTTTATTTTATTTAAATTACCACATGAAGCTTTGCGCAATGGCAGTATGGTAGCCAATGAGGTTTATTCGAGACGTGATTATTGCTAATTGGAAAAAAAAAATTACCACATGAATCTAGTGGCTACTGTATTGGACAGTACTGGGTTAGAGTCCATCTACATCTTTGCTCTTGTTTCGCTAAATGTATATGTGTTCCAGTCTAGAACCGTGGTGCTGTGATGAGACCAATAATACTATTACTATTCTAATGTCTCCTTGATCTATTTTCTTAGCCTATCCTTTTTTGGTTCCATTGCTCAAAAATGACACACCCTCTCTTTTAACTTACAGGAAGTTATATTCTTGTTCTCAGCTAAGTTCTCTAATATAAAAACTAGTATTAACTCTGTCTTGATCTTCACAATAAGTCAACAAATGAGGTAATGTATATAAAGCCTATGGATCTGTGGTACAGTGAGCATATTATATATGAAAATTATTATAATTCATAATTTATGTTTTTGAGTTTCCACTTTCATAGAGTATTTTGAACACAGTGAAAGGAGATTCTCCTACCAATGGCCTAAAGCAAGCAGAGACCTCTTGGCTTTTGTTATCCAGAGGAGTACTATAGCAGTGGAAACATTTATTATACTTCCCTAGGATGTTTTTTAAATTTATTTTTAAATTCTTTATTGTTTAAAGTATTACATATAGTATTACACATGTCTCCACGTCCTCCATTTTTCCCTAGCTACCCCCACCTCCCAGCACAAGCTCTCACTCCCCTAGTGTCTGTATCCATTGGTTATTCTTATATGCAAGTATACAAGTCCTTTGGTTGATCTCTTACCCCCTGCCTTCCCACTGAAGTTTGGCAGTCTGTTTGATGTTTCTCTGTCTCTATATTTTTGTTCGTCAGTTTATGTTGTTCATTATATTTCACAAATGAGTGAGATCATGTGATATTTATCTTTCTCTGATTGGCTTATTTCACTTAGCATAATGCTCTCCAGGTCCATCCATGCTGTTGCAGATGGTAAGTTCTTTCTTTTTTACCAGTATTCCATTGTGTAGATATACCAGTTTTTTAATCCACTCATCTGCTGATGGGCACTCAGGCTGTTTCCAAATCTTAGCTATTGTAAGTTGTGCTCTATGAATGTAGGGGTGCATATGTCCTTTCTGTTTCGTGTTTCTGGTTTCCTGGGATATATTCCTAGAAGTGGGATTACTGGGTCAAATGAGAGTTCCATTTTTAATTTTTTGAGGAAACTCCATACTGTCCTCTATAGTGGCTGCATTCCCACCAGCAGTGTACGAGGGTTCCTTTTTCTGCACATCCTTGCCAGCACTTGTCATTTGTTGGTTTATTGATAATAGCCACCTTGACAGATGTAAGATGGTATCTCGTCGTTTTGATTTGCATCTTTCGGATGATTAGTGTCTTTGAGCATGCTTTCATATGTCTCTTGGCCTTTAGTATATCACTTTTGAAAAGTGTCCGTTTAAGTCCTTTGCCCAGTCTGAGCATGACTGTGTTCCGTTCTCAAAATTCTGAGAATTTGCCTGGCCGGAGTGGCCCAGTGGTTGAATGTTGATTTATGAACCAGGAGGTCCTGCTGATTTCAGGTCAGGGCACATAAAAATATATATTTTAAAAAAATTCTTAGAATTTTAATTTCTAAATGAATTTCTAGTTGTCTTAGAAATTTACTAAAACTATACTTTTTATAATTTCAAAATTTTGTGACTGTTAGTATGGCTCATAGTCTGTTTTCAAGCTGTAAATACTATGTTCTCTTTTTAAAAATACACATATATTTTATTTTTAAATTTTTCTTGATTTCAGAGAAGGGCGAGGGATAGAGAGATGGAAATATCAACGATGAGAGAGAATCATTGATCAGCTGCCTCTTGTACACCCCCTACTGGGGACTGAGCCTGCAATCAGGCGTCTGCCTGACCGGGAATTGAACCATGATTTTCTGGTTCTTATGTCGATGCTGAACCACTGAGCCACATTGGCCAGGCATAAGTTCTCTTATATATGCGCAGAAACTGAGGCAGAAGTATAAACCAAAGTTTTCCCTCAAATTTAGATTATTAGATTTAAATTGGGAAGAATCCATCTCTTGGAACTCTAGGATTTTCACACACCTGCCTCCTCAGGGCCAACCTCACAAGGGAGGTTGCTGAGAAGCTGAGGCTTTCAGTGCCATTCTCTGTCTCCAGCTAGAGCAGCTCTACTTTTTATCTGTTTTATATTGAACTTCTATATAAGAGTTTTGAAGGTAGGGTTTCCTGCTTCAAAACAGAAAATATTGAAAGTAACTGCATTAGTGATTTGGAAAATTCTGCTTGGGAAAGGAGGCTACCTGCATGATCTGCCAGATGCCAGGCATCTAATCTTCTGGGCATGTCTTGGTCCTCTGCTGACACAGCTGTTTTGTGCCTAGTAGGAGTGAGTGAGCTGAACTTTCACAGTTTTATTTTTCTATTTTTCTTGACCCCCAACCTCACTACTTCCTCTTTTCCTTTCATCTTTCTCCCTCCTAAGATTTCTATTTGGAAGTAAAAGAGTGGGCCTGGTAAGTCATAAAAGCAGTATGTTTATATATTTTGTTTGTGTGTGTGTGTGTGTATAAATTTGTTTTATCATCAGTTGTTCTAAGTTATCAGTTAAAAACCGGAAAAATAAAGTACTTTGTTGAATGCAGAGACTGATTGTTTAGTCCTCTTATGAATAAGGTTGTTTATGCCAGGAAGTCTTGTGCTCAAGATCTGTAACCCAATGCTATGCCCTGCTCACTTCCACTCCCCAATGGCCTTTCTGAGGACCTGTACCAAGACTTGTTCTCATAGCTCTTTGTTATTCTTCATGCCATGAGAAATTTAATACTACTTTTAGACTCCTCATTCACATTCTCGTGCTTACTTTTTTTAAGGCCACATTATAAATTTATTTTTCTATCTAGTAATTTTTGTTCAGAATTGTTTTATCTCAAAATTCATTTGTAACAATATGATTATCATTTTGTTAAAATGGAGAATATGCTTTCAATTTTCCAAATATTTGTTTGGAACTACTTATACTCAGTCTAGCTCCATGCTAGGTAATAATATCATGGGTAACACAAGAGAAGTAGAGAACTGTTGTCTCCCAGTGTCCTTAGGAAACAAACTATACATCTAATGCTATGAGGATATGACAGGATATTTTCCTAATCTCAGTTATTAAGATTGCTATCTTTTCAGTTACCCATTCTGAAAATCCCCACATCATCATTAGTTATTCCTTTTATTTCTTGATTCTAATCAGAAACTAAGCTCTTGATTCTAAATCTTTAAAGCTTTCTGCATCTTTTTCTTCCCTTATACTAATCTGTCAGTTTAGCCTTCTTCACTTTTGCCTAAAGTGAATTATTTTCCCTATCTCTTCCCCTCACCCCCTTCACTCAGAGAGGAATGGAGAGGGAGAGAGAAAGAAACATCAATGATGAGAGCGCATCATTGATTGGCTGCCTCCCACAAATCCCCTATTGGGGGTTGAGCCGACAATCTGGGCACATGCCCTGACTGGGAATCAAACCGTGACTGGTTCATAAGTCGACACTCAACCACTGAGCCACACCAGTCGGGCTATTTATTTTTTAATTTAGATATTTTATTTCTGATATGGAGAGAATCTAGAAAACATCTACTGAGCAACATTCTCAAAATGTCTTTATCCCAGAATCATATGGTGTGCTTCTGCTGAGCTATCCCCTCTTCAACGAGACCTTTGTTGACTAGCCTGCCTAAAATAGCCATTCATATCACTATTTATCCTTTCCCTCTGTTTTGTCTTCATAGCTCATATCATTTCGGAAAATATCTTGTTCATTTATTAGCTTATTTGTTGTTGGTATTACACATTTTAGGGAATATAGGAATTGAGTGCAATATGCTCAACCTCGGCCACTTTTCAGCCTGGGAGTATGTGGTGCACATTTTATGGTGCCCACACCTCAGAGGTGGGAGAGAGTAGTTGTGCTCAGGTGGTAGTATTTTAAGTCTGTAGAGATGTTCATCTGAATTTTGCCTCTGTTTTATTTTTTGGTAATATATTTGATTTATTTTAGTTATTTTATTGAATTTATTGGGGTGGAATCCTATTTAATAAAAGGCTAATATTCAACTTGGAATTTGACTGGGTGTTCAACCAGGAGTGGGGCCGGCTGGACCCCACCTGTGCACGAATTTGTGTACTGGGCCTCTATTGGTTAATCAAACCATACCTGTTTCAAGTGTACAATTAATAAAATACCTTCTGCATACTTCATCATGTGCTCACTATCCAAAGTCAGTCTCTTTCCGTCCCCATTTATCCCCCCTTTGCCCTCTGGCTATCACTGTACTGTTGTCTATGTCTATGTGTCAGGTAATATATATATATCATATTTTCTGGCATATAAGACGACTTTTTAACCTAGGAAAATCTTCTCAGAAGTCGGGGCTCATCTTATACGCCAGGCGTTGTCTTATAGGGTGGGTGCTGAAACTTCTGAGCCAGACTGGAAAATCTGCGGTTGCTGCATACGGTGGGGGGGGGCTCAAAAATGGCTGCAGTCCATTCATTTCAATGGAGCCGGATGGAGACCACAAGTGTCTCCGGTCAGCTCCTTTTTGTGCCGCATAGGGTCTCCGGTCTCCTAGGACTTTTTAAACCAGGAAAATCTTCTCAAAAGTTGGGGGTTGTCTTATATGCCCAGTCGTCCCATACACCGGAAAATATGGTAAATTTTTTTTGCTTAATATCTTCACCTTTTTTACCCCATCTCCCAACCTCCCTCCCCTCTAACAGCTGTCTGTTCTATGTATCTGTTTCTGTTTCTATTTTGTTTGTAAAACTTATTTCTTAAAAAACCCACAGTTAAAGTCTGATCTGTTTTTTCAGCTCTATCTTCCTCTATTATTCTTATGGGCTTAACACAGGTCATGATTTACTAATTGTGTTCTCTTGGATAAGTTATTTGACCTCTGGGCTTTGGTTTCTTCTTTTTAACTAGCAGATCAGTGGTTGGAAATCACACTGAATTAATGCTGAATAATTTTTAAATGATCAGGTTAGAAAATATATTATCTCAGAGATGTCCCAGAATAAGTAGGAAGTGTTTAAAAATAGTGGATTGCCTAGCCAGAATGGCTCAGTGGTTGAGCGTTGACCTATGAACCAAGAGGTCATGGTTCGATTCCCAGTCAGGGCAAATGCCCTGGTTGCAGGCTCAGTCCCTGGTGGGGGGCAGGCAGGAGGCAGCCTATCAATGATTCTCTCTTATCATTGATGTTTCCATCTCTCACTCTGCCTTTCTTTCTGAAATCAATAAAAATGTTTTTATTTATTTTATTTTTTTAATCTTTATTGTTCAGATTATTACAGTTGTTCTTCTTTTTTCCCCCATAGCTCCCCTCCTCCCAGTTCCCACCCCACCCTCTGCCCTTACCCCCCCCTCCCACTGTCCTCCTCCATAGGTGTACAATTATTGTCCAGTCTCTTCCTGCACCTCTAACACCCTTTTCCACCCCAAAATTGTCACTCTACTCCCTTTTATGCCTCTGGTTCTATTCTATTCACCAGTTTATTCTGTTAATCAGCTTTTTTTATTCACTTGATTTTTAGGTTCACTTGTTGATAGATATGTATTTGTTGTTCATAATTTTTATCTCTACTTTTTCTTCTTCCTCTTCTTAAAGGATACCTTTCAGCATTTCATGTAATACTGGTTGGGTGGTGATGAACTCCTTTAGCTTTTTCTTGTCTGTGAAGCTCTTTATCTGACCTTCAATTCTGAATGATAGCTTTGCTGGGTAAAGTAATCTTGGATGTAGGTTCTTGCTATTCATCACTTTGAATATTTCTTGCCACTCCCTTCTGGCCTGCAAAGTTTCTGTTGAGAAATCAGCTGACAGTCGTATGAGTGCCCCCTTGTAGGTAACTGACTGCTTTTCTCTTGCAGCTTTTTAAGATTCTCTCCTTGTCTTTTGCTCTTGGCATTTTAATTATGATGTGTCTGGTGTGGTCCTCTTTGGATTCCTTTTGTTTGGGGTTCTCTGCGCTTCCTGGACTTGTAAGTCCACTTCTTTTACCAGGTAGAGGAAGTTCTCTGTCATTATTTCTTCAAATAGGTTTTCAATATCTTGCTCTCTCTCTTCTTCTGGCACCCCTATAATTCTGATGTTGGTACACTTGAAGTTGTCCCAGAGGCTCCTTACACTGTCTTCATATTTTTGGATTCTTTTTTCTTTTTGCTTATCCATTTGGGTGTTTTTTGCTTCATCGTATTTCAATTCTTTGACTTGATTCTTGCGTTCCTCTAGTCTGTTGTTGGATCTCTGTATAATATTCTTTATTTTAGTCAGTGTATGCTTAGATTTATTGAAGATCTCATTAAGTTTATCAGCGGTTTCTAGAAAATTTTTGAAAAACCTTATAACTGTGGTTTTGAACTCTATATCCTGTCGTTTGCTTTCCTCCTTTTATGTCATTTGTGATCTGTTTCTTTGTCTCCCCATTTTGGCTGCTTCTCTGGGTTGATAGAGTGACTTTCTGTGTTAGGTGATCACTGAGAGGAATTGACCTCCAAGCCACTTGGATATGAGAATCAGCTGTGTCTACAGTGGGAGAACTTCTGTACTGGAGACACCTTTGTTTCAGTGGGGCTTTGGTGCTCACTGAGTCTGCCCCCTGAGTATGTCCCTTATGAATCTGAGGAGTTGTATTTAGGATGGTACCACTCTGACCACTGGGTATGCTGGTTCTTGTATCTCCAAGGAGTTGCTATTTTAGCCTTTGCCTGAGGCTACTCAGTCTTTTATATGCAAAAGCCTCTGCAAGCAGCTTGGGTAGGGCGGGGTGTCGGGGAGTCTACAGGGTGGAACAACCAGCGTTGGCTGCTTCTCAGCCCTGCCCTAAGAGTCACTGAGTCTCAAGCCGCTCTGGATTTCCTCCTGGTGCTAGACAGTCCAGCTCCTCCCCATATGGTTCTGAGTCCCCAGAAACTCGGCTGGAACTGGAGTTCAGAGCCATTGGAGCTTGTGCCTCCCTCCAGTACGAAATGCTGCCAGCCCTTTCCACGAGCCCCTTCACAGTGTGCGCCTCCGTACCTCTGCACTTTATTTCCGCACCTCCTCTGAGTCTCAGTCTCTTTCTAGTTGTGGAATTTCCACTCAGCCAGCCTTCTTGTGGGTCTGGGTGGTGTCCATTTTTTCTTTTCGTTGTGGTTTTGAAATGGTTGTGCATGGCTGCAATTCTGGTGTTTACCTATGCCACCATCTTGGTTTCTCCCCTGGAAGCTGCCTGCGTGTTCCAAAAATGTTTTTAAAATGATGGATTAAAGTGGATCTTTCTGATTTTATCATTGTAATCTTAGTGAGTAACTAGGTGAAAGTCTCATATAGCCCTCAACACAAATTTTATAACACTAGTATAATTGGTAAGAGGTCTTAACATTTATTTTTCTTCTCTGTATATACCAAGGTAGAAGGTCTAATGACTTAGGACTTGGGTCTAAGTTCCAATTTCATATAACTGGAAGAATTATGTAAAGTAAAATATGGAATAAGCTTTAGTAATATTTATGTCATTGTCTGTGGGTAGTGAAGGTGGTACAACCTTAGGAGGTGATTTTCTAAAAAATTATTTTTAATTAAATATAATTGACATGTAATAGAAAATGATTTTTAATATAAACATTGACAACCATTTGTTGGGCACCTGTTATGGATCACTGATAATCATTTTTCTTTCTCCCATGGAATTATTCAGCAAATGGAATCATTGTTTATCTGTTACTTAGATTAAAAACCTAAGAGTTGTCCTTAATGTGTTTTCTTCACTGTATTTCAAACTATCATGTGGTTCAACATGACCTGAGTTTGACTAGTACTTATCACCTTCATAGCCATGATCCTAGGCCCATCCTCCTAATTGATCTCCTAGGTTTCCCTTTTGCCCCATAATAGACAGATTGAACTTTAAGAAGGTAAATCAGATCATACCATCCCCCTTGCTGAATTTTCCTTCTTTGACTTTTTGTCTTCTTTCAAATAAAGTACAAACTCTGGGCTTGCACAAACACAATGCTTTGACCTACCTGCCTCTCTGACTTTATTTCTGGTTAATCTTCCTTTATAGTATTATACCATTCTAACTTTCCTTACTGGACTTTTTGTTTCTCAAACACACCAACTTCTTTCCCACTTTAGGATCTTTGTACTTACTTTTCTCAAAATGTCTTTATCCCAGAATCATATGGTGTGCTTCTGCTGAGATATCCCCTCTACAATGAGACCTTTGTTGACTAGTCTGCCTAAAATAGCCATTCATATCACTATTTATCCCTTCTCTCTGTTTTGTCTTCATAGCTCATATAATTTCTGAAAATACCTTGTTCATTTATTAGCTTATTTGTTGTTGGTAGCCTTCAGTATAGATTGAGCTCCCTGAGGATAGAACTATTGTATTTCCAGTGACTATAAAACAGTATCTTATAGACATGGATACTAATTAGAAGCAAGCCAGTTTGCATTACAGAAACCTACAAAAGCTCAGGAGCTGAAGGTGGTTATCAAGCTTAGGGTGAAAACAGAAGGACTATTGAAAGTCTCTTCCCCTCCCCCCAAGGATATACTTTTTTAAAAAAAATTGATTTTAGGGAGAGGAAGAGAGAAATATTGATGTGAGAGAGAAATATTGATTGGTTGCCTCCTGTATGTGCCCCAACTGGGGATCGAACCCACAACCCAGGTATATTCCCTGACTAGGAATCAAACTTGCCACCTTTCAGTATACTAAATGATGCTTCAAGCAACTAAGCCATCCCAGGCAAGGCTATTGAAAGTCTTTTAAGGAAGAAACTGGGCCTTCAAGTAACCATCCCCATTTACTGCAGTTAATAAGTTAACTCTCATCCACACTGATATGATGAGTTACAATGAGTTTTAATTTTGGAGAAAAATTGAACCAAAAGGGCTTTATACTAGGTAAGCATCTAGCATGACAGAGATAGGGAAGAAGTGCTATACTGAGAAGAGGGAAAGAAAGAGATAGTCTGCATACTGAATAGTGAAGCTCTTGCTATTTCTAGCTCTCATCTATCACTTAGCTCTCATGAAGGCAGGAATCATCTCCATTCCTCACTCCTACCTGCCAGGAAATTGGTGGATTTAGAGGAGGCAGTCCATCTCTAAAAATCAATGGAAAAAATATCCTTGGGTGAGAATTAACAAAACAAAAAAAAAATGAAAGAAAAAAGAGAAATAATTTTATATTCAGCCAAACTATTTAGTCCAGCATGAGGGTAAAGACATTTTCAAATATGCAAAGTTTTGAAAATTTTGTTCTCATGTGCCTTTTTTGTTGTTAATCCTCATTGGAGGATACTTTTTCCTTTGTTTTTTTTTGTTTTTTGTTTAGAGAGAGCGTGGAAGGGAGAAGGAGGAGGGGAAAAGATACAAAGAGATAAACATTAATGTGAGAGAGACACATCAGTTGTTTGCCTCTCACACATTCCCTTCTGGGAGCCAGGGATCGAGCCTGTAACCGAGATACATACCTTTGAATAGAATTGTACCCGAGACCCTTCAGTTCATGGGCTGATGCCCTAATCAGTTAGGGCTCATGTGCATTTTTTAATGAAGCTACTGGAGGAGGGGTTCCATCAAAACAAAGGGATAAATAAAACAACAAAGTAAAAAGGAAGTCATAGGATCTAGAAAGAAGGGGGTAGAAAGATGAAAGCAAGTCCCAGGGCAACTGTTGGGCAACAGTCTATAAAATAAACAGTCCAGCCCTAACTGGTTTGGCTCAGTGGATAGAGCATCGGCCTGCGGACTGAAAGGTCCCAGGTTCGATTCTGGTCAAGGGCATGTAACTTGGTTGCGGGCACATCCCCAGTAGGAGGTGTGCAGGAGGCAACTGATCGATGTTTCTCTCTCATCGATGTTTCTAACTCTATATCCCTCTCCCTCTCTGTAAAAAAGCAAGCCTATCTAATAAAAGAGTAATATGCAAATTAGGCATCACTCTGTGACAAAGATGGCCGCCCCCATGGCCACAAGATGGCAGCGCCCAGTCCGGCTCAGCCCCACCACTGAAGTGGTCAGGCCTGTTAGCCAGGCAGGTGGCGGGGGAGGTGGGGGACCCGAGGGGCGGAACAGGCGGTCAAAGGGGTCTGGGGGTCCCCTGCACAGGCCAGAGACCTCAGGCATTGGCAAGGGTGGAGCCGGTGATCGGAGGGGGCAGGGGCAAGAGCTGGTGATTGGAGGGGTCTGAGAGTGCCCTACCCAGGCATAAGGCCTGGGCCAGAGGCCTCAGGCCTCGGCAGGGGCAAGGCC
>PVJC01038274.1:0-16805 GCA_004026665.1 Murina feae | reverse complement strand
GCTCTTCCGATCTTGCCTCTTTCCCACTCCCTGGCCCGCCACCTTGCTTTCCCACTTCCTGGTGCCCTGCAAGGGGTCTGGAAAGCCACCAAGCAGGCCACTGACCCCCTGCTGCCTCTTTTCCACTCCCCGATGCCCCTCCAAGGTCCTGGACAGCTGCCAAGCAGGCCGCCGACCCCCTGCCATCTCTTACCCGCTCCCCGATGCCCCACAAAAGGCCTGGGAAGCCCACCAAGCAGGCCACCAACCCCCTGACACCTCTTACCCGCTCCCCGGCCCACCACCTTGCTTTCCCACTTCCTGGTGCCCTGGTGCCCTGGTGCCACTTCCAACTGCCAGCATAGGCAGGCACTTGCAACAGAACCCTTTGGTTTGCTCTAGTTCCGTGGCTGTTGGCCTCCATCTTGGCTGGGTTAATTTGCATACAGCCACTCTGATTGGCTGTTGACCTCCATCTTGGCTGGGTTAATTTGCATACAGCCGCTCTGATTGGCTGGTGGTAACGGTCACATTTGCATGTTTCTTTTTTATTATAGAAGATATTTGTGAAAACACTTTTATCTATCCAGGTATACAAACCATTCACCTATGTTTTCTCCTAAGGTATATTAAAATATACATATATATATATATATATATATATACTTTAACAGCTGATAATTCACTTAAATTTCACTCCTTTTTAGGTTTAGCTTTTTTGAACTAATGAGTGAAGCTAGACTAAGCTTTGAACAAAGAAAATGTATCCACTAGACTTGTTTATGGGGATACATAAAATAGAAACTTTACAGCACAAAACTAGCAACAGTTGATGAATTGAGGGCTCACAAATATCAAACAAAATGAATTTTGATGTTTGCAATTCCAGTGCTTCCATTATCAACAGTGCCTGGACCAGAACAGTTTGGAAATAGCCATTGATTATATATATATATTAGATTCTTTTAAATTTTGAAAATGAACTGTATGTTAATAAACACTCACTTGATAATCATTCAAAGTGCATTTGGGATATATATATATATCAATAAAATTGTGCAATATTATGGTACTTTTGTTTAAGAAATTGGGAAAGCAAAATTTTATTCACATCCTATCTAATAAAAAAGTAATATGCAAATAGGCATCACTCTGTCACAAAGATGGCCTCCCCCATTGCCACAAGATGGCAGTGCCCAGTCCGACTCAGCCCCGCCACTGAAGTGGTCAGGCCTGTTAGTCAGACAGGTGGTTGGAGAAGCAGGGGACTTGAGGGGCGGAACAGGTGATCAATCCCCTACCCAGGCCAGAGGGCTTTGCCAGAGGCCTCAGGCATGGGCAGGGGCAGAGATTATAGGCCCTGGGCTCCACAGGACCAGCGATCAGAGGGGCAGGGGCAGGGGCAGAGCCTGCGATCACAAGGGTCTGGGCACCAGTGAAGCCGGCAAAATAGGAGTCTGGGGTCCACTCCCCAAGCCTGCAGCCTTGGCCAGCGCCTGCCAATGGGACAAGGGCAGAGCCAGTGATAGCAGAGGTGTGGAGTCTGTGAAACCAGCAATCAGAGTGGCTTGGGGGTCTTCTTCCCAGGCCTGCATTCTCAGCCAGAGGTTACAGGCCTGGGCAGGGATGGAGCTGGGATTGGAGGGGCAGGGGTGGAGCTGGTGATGGAAATGAACTACAGAGGAAACATCTTTTCTGACCACTCATTGGCTAAGCTCCCTGTATGCCACTGGTAATATTCTTAGTAACTTGGGTAATAAGAATCCAAAAAGGCAATCTGTGGTTTTTCCACCACACTCCTGGAGAAAAAAATGAAGGTCCACTGCTGGAGGGCTAAGAAATGTCATATCCTGCCCTAGCCGGTTTGACTCAGTGCATAATGCCTCAGCCTGCTGACTGCAGGTGCAGGGTGTGGGTTCAATTCTGACCAAGGGCATGTACCTAGGTTGCAGGCTCCTCCCTGGCCAGGGCCCAGGTCAGGGCATATTGAGTAGGCAACCAATCAAAGTGTTCCTGTCACTTTGATGTTTTTCTCTGTTTTTCTCTTCTCTTCCACATTCTCTGAAAATCAGTGGAAACATATCCTCAGGTGAGGAGAAAGAAAGGAAGGAAGGAAGGAAGGAAGGAAGGAAGGAAGGAAGGAAGGAAGGAAGGAAGGAAGGAAGGAAGGAAGAAGAAAGAAAGAAAGAGAGAGAGAGAGAGAGAGAGAGAGAGAGAGAGAGAGAAAGAAAGAAAGAAAGAAAGAAAGAAAGAAAGAAAGAAAGAAAGAAAGAAAGAAAGAAAGAAAGAAAGAAAGAAAGAAAGAAAGAAAAGAAAGAAAGGTCATATACTATGAAAGACACATCTTGAAAATGCCTAAGAAAGTTGTCATTTTTTCATGGTGAAGGGACTAGAGTCCATGTTATGAAAATACTTTGGTGGCTGCAGTGATTGGCAGTGGCTGCAGCAGTGGGGTGATGGGGCTGGTGGCTTCCCCTGATTAGCCTGTTCGCCTCCCACAAAGGGAAGCCAAACTGTGGCTTAGGCCCACTCCCCAAGAGGAGCAGAGAGTGGGCCTAAGCCATCAGTAGGACATCCCCTGGGGGCTCCCAGTATGTGAGAGGAGGCAGGCTGGGCTGAGGAAACTCCACCACCACCACCACCAGTGCATGAATTTTGTGCAATGAGTCCATAGTTTTCTTATATTTACATAAAGCTGAAAGTATATCTAAGAAACTGAAAAAATAGAAAACATTAGATGTCAGAGGAATAGAGGAAAAGTAAATAAGGGACTTCATAATTATTTTCATATTTGAACAAATAGTTAATTATCTGTTTCAAAAATGTATAATGTGTCTTTTAAAGAGACAGTGTATTTTACCTTTTTTCTCCCTTGATATATTAACTGTGACAAAGAACATTTTTACGTACAGCCCTTAGGAGAGAAATCAAATAGGAAATTTATCATATCCTTTCCTAACTCATGTTTGTTTTAGACCGCACTGGTCCTTTCGTGAGCTGGTAGGTTATAAAACTACATAGTCCACCTGAGGTTGTTCAAATCAATGACTGTTGATCATTGGGCTACCATTTGTTGGACGTACTTCACGGAACTCCTACATTTCTGCAGCAGAAGCACTGTCATTTGTTCCAGATCGTGTTTTCAAGGATGTTTGCATGGTAAACTTATTTAAAAGAGAGAAATAGTGCCCAGGCTGTGTGGCTCAATGGTTAAGCATGAACCTATAAACCAAGAGGTCATGATTCAATTCCAGGTCAAGACACATACCCTGGTTGCAGGATCAATCCCCATTGGGGGGCGTGCAGGAGGCAGCTGATCAATGATTCTCTCTCATCATTGATGTTTCTATCTTTCCCTCTCCCTTCCTCTCTAAAATCAATTATATATATACATATTTTTTAAAAATAAATAGTGTCTCAATTTTGAGCAAAAGGGAAGTTTGTTTATGGTGTAATGTAAAAAAATAATACCTCTCTGCAAGGCAAATGGACAGGCTGCTTGCAGCCTATTTACAAAAGTTTGGAGTTTTCTGAGCCTGCGGCTTCTCTTGTATTATGAAACTTACTGCATATGCGAAAACTTATTTGCATCCTTTGGAAATTTAGGCTCAAGGAACAAGAAAATGATCATACATTGGGTGCTACTATTGCAGTATGAAGTAAATTATCCTTTGTCTGAACCCAGGATCTCTTGTTTGCTGCCATTAAATGTCTGCAGACTAGCTTATCAGTTTGCAAGTAGCATAAAATCTCAGACTCATCATGGTCTTGACAACATTTAGACTAAAAAGAAAAAAGAAAGGAAGAGCGAGCCCTGGCCTGTGTGGCTCAGTTGATTGGGCGTCACCCTGTACCCCAGAAAGTTTGCCAACTAGATTCCTCGTCAGGGCATAGCCCAGGCTCTGGTCTCAATGCCTAGTGTGGTGTCCTG
Source organism: Murina feae (assembly GCA_004026665.1). Taxonomy (NCBI): domain Eukaryota; kingdom Metazoa; phylum Chordata; class Mammalia; order Chiroptera; family Vespertilionidae; genus Murina; species Murina feae. The sequence goes on along the minus strand of PVJC01038274.1, from coordinate 12,895 downwards.
CAGGAGGTGGCAAACTGATGTCTCTCTATCACACATTGATATTTCTTTCTCTTTCCCTTCTTCCTTTCTCTTTCTCTAAAAACTAATAATAAAGAAAATATATTTTAAAAGGAAAGAAATATAATCCATATCAGATAGCTAATTACACTCAGATCTATTTCTTAAAGTAACTATTAGCCTTTTGACCAACTTGCCATCTTGTCATTAAATAATCTTTGTATTGAACCAGTTAATTGTCTTAAAAGTAACAGGAAAAAAAATATATAAAACAGCAAACAGGAAGATTCCATTTACATATGAGTGTGTGCATGAACCTGGAAGAATGAAGATTTCAATAGTGATACTCTCCAGGAGGTGGAATGCCACATAATCTTAATTCACTTCCTTGTGCCTTTCCATACTAATGATTTAAGGGGGAAATGCATAATTTTTAAAATGGCAGTATTTTATTAAAAATTAAAAATGTTTATTTAATTCAAATTTTTTTCAAACTGATTTGTGAGTCTAAGCAAAATACACTTATAACAAACATGTCACATGCCCACATTGTTTTTCTAATGGCTTTTCTACAAATGTAATCCAAAAAGTAGCATGTAGAAATTGATATTTTCTCTGTCACTTCAGTATTAAAATACAAAAATAAAATTCTGAGACAGTTTGATAAGAATTAAGCTGTTGTAATGACCTAATGTTTGAGTCACTCCTTTATTTGAATATATCCTGACAATATTTTACACTTGCTTCAAATACATTCAACTTATTAATTTAAGCCAAAGCATGCTACTTTTTAAAATTAGGATATTCAACACTTTTAAATCCCTTCTACTTCTAGTTGAGTTTGCCCAAGCATGCCTTTTCTCCCTCTCTTTCTCTTCAACGTTGCTCTTTTAGAAACATGTGCCATTTTTTATAATAATTCTGTAAAGTTGTCTGAAGGGGGTGATGGTTTAATCTATTATTTCTGACATAGAGGGTCAAGAGGCCGAGACAGATGTTTTTGAATTTGCTGAAGACACACTTGTGAAAAAAAAACCTAGTCTGAGTTCAGAAAACTGAAAGCAGCTTCTTTCACTCCATATTAAAATTGATTTACTAATGCACTGTCCTAATGACTGTCATCACAATTTATATAGATTCATTTTATTAAAGCATATCAATAAGTAGTCAGTTCTTTTCACACTAAAGAGAGAAAAAAATTAAAGAACTAAAGACCTCCTCATTTCTTTCTTCATATAAGGTATAGTTCCCCAACCTCAACACTATGGACAAGTGGTTCTACATAATTCTTAGTTGTTGGAGGTGGTGGAGGCATGGGTAGTGCCAGAGGGGTGAGGAAAGAGGTGTTCTGCACATGATAGGATGGTTAGCAGCATCATGGCCTTCATTCATAGATACCAGAAACCTCCTCAGTAATAATATTTTCAGACATTACCAAAATTCTCCTAAAGTCAAAATTACCTACATGATATAATTGTAATCAGAATTTGCCTAGGTTAGGCTAACTGGCAAAACTGGGGATGGGATATATTAGTTAACCTAGTAATATGTTTTATTAAAGTCTTACTCCTATTTACACTTTTTGATTTTGGTAACGTCATCTTGGAAATATTAGTTCCTCAACTGTTCTTACACATGTAAAAAAAAGGCAGCTTTTGATAGGTGTGTCAGAAAAGGTTGTAACCCAATGAGAATGAAGCAATGGTATTTGGCCAGTAAATACATTTGACATTCATAGAAAGTCAAAGATAGACAGGAGGCTATCAGACATCACCTCTGTGCAAACTACCTTGGAAAGCCTTCTCACCAAGCCCATCCTGATGCACTTCTGAAAAACAAGGTAACCAGGTATCCCAGTTTGCCTAGAACAATGGCCTACTGTGCTTGTGGTACCTGCATAATAATTAATAAAGATACCTTTCATTTCCCAGAGTGTCTTAGTTTAGGATACTAAACTGAAAAATGTAATCTCTTGTCAATTTTAGTCTGTTGTGTTTGAGCTAGTAATAGTTCTTGGCCTTCTGTTCCTAACTGTCTCAGAAAGACCTACTAAAACACATTGCAAGTACTGTAACTACTGAACAGGCAGTTTTGTCTGGAATTTTAAAGCATGCTGTAAGCCAAAGATTGAATTCTAATTCCAACAATTATGGGCTGTGACACTTTGGTCTCAGTTTCCCCTTTTTTAAAATAAGGTTTAAAAATAGCAATTGCTTCCTCACCCATGAGATCATATACATAAAATACTTCAATTATATACATAAACTAGGGGCCTGGTGCACAAAAATTTGTGTACTCGGGGTGTCCCTCAGCCCGGCCTGTGCCCTCTCACAGTCTGGGACCACTCTGGGGATGTCCACCTCCTGGCGTGCCTGGCCAGCCTGGGTGAGGGGCTGATGGCTGTTTGCAGTCTGGCCAAGCTCCCCCACACCACTGGGGTGTCGCCAGCCTGGGTGATGGGCTGAGGGCTGTTTTCAGGCTTTCAGGCTGCCCACAGCTCCCATTGACCCAACGTCCCAGCAAGGCTGGCTGGAAGCAGGTTTCTGGGGTTTATTTATCTTCTATAATTGATACACTGTTGCTTTAAGCCAGGCCTAGGCAGGTAACCAAGCCTCCTGTTTGGTTCAGCTTGGTGGCTTCTATAGTTACAACTATGTTACCATGATCAGAGAGAGGCCTGGCTGGCCTAGACAGACAGTTTACTCCTGGTGCAACAGAAGCCTCCTTTTTACTCTAGCTCCATGACTGCCAGCCTCCATCTTGGCTGAGTTAATTTGCATACAGCTGCTCTGACTGGCTGGTGGGCATGGCTTAGGTGTCCCAGCAAAATGGTCAATTTCAATATTACTCTTTTATTAGATTAGATAATAGCATACATAAAAGCATGCATAGAATACTTAGAATCTTCCCTGGCACAATACTATTACATTCTTGGTTCATTATCCTGACCTTTATCTTTTCTATTATTCACACTAAAAAAAAAAAAAAAAAAAAAGCAAGTGTGAGAGACTGTACACGTTTCCTTACTCTTTGAAATTGTGCCCAACCTACTCATTATATATGTCAGATGTTTTCCAGTTGCTATTTCAATGAAATTTGCATTACCTCTCACTTGATCATTTATAAGCTGTTCTTATGGACTTTATAATAATTTATCTGTGTTTATATAATTTTTAATATCACATATAGATCATTATTATTATTGTTATTACATTACATTATGTTATTTTTTTCTGAGAATTATTTTTGACATTTACACAGTCAGGAATTGGTGAAACAAATGTAGATATACTAAAGATAGTTCCCAGTGATCCCTATTTCCTGATATTCACACTTTTGTGTAATCTTTTCCCTTGATGAGTTTTGTGACTTGCTTCTAACCTGTAAAATATTGCAAAAGTAAAAGGATGTCACTTCCATGTTTAGAGTGCTAAAGATTATGACTTCCATTTGGTTAGCAGACTCTATATTGCTTTCTCAGCTTATAGGATTTGGAACAAACTGCCATGTTGGAGAGGCCTGTGTAGCAAAGAACTGAGGCCTTCTGTCCAACAACCCATGAAGAACTGATTACTACCAACAACCAGATGAGCTTGGAAGTGGATTCTCTCCCAGTCAAGTTTTGAGATGAGTAAAATCAAAGGATTCCTTAAATATCATCTGTGAGAGGCTCTGTTCAACAGAAATAGTGATATAATAAATATTTGATATTTTAAGCCAAGTTTTTTGATAAAATAACATGCAGCAAATGATAACTCATTAATAAAAGAGAGAATGTGGTACATATGCTCATGAGCTCTTCTTATTTAAAAATACATTTAATTAAAAATAAACCTTAATGATTGCAGAGGTGCGGGGGGCACATGTAGAGATGGCAGAGGGCATAGAGGAAATAAAAGGCGATGGAAAAAATTAAATTAAATTAAAAAATATAAACCAATCGCACTGGTGGAAAATCACTGATATGTGGGATTTCTCTGTATAATTTTTTACAACTGCGTGTGAATCTATACTTATCTCAAAGTAAAACTTTTTTTTTAGTAAAAGTGAATTGAATATAAAAAAGAAAAATAAATTTGCTGCCCCTCCTTTATATTTCCTTTATCTCATCGACATCATCTTAACCTTGATTTTTCTTATAAATCCCTGTATAGAATGTTTCAAGACATTTTGGTTTGAAAGTGAACAGAAAGCAATCCTTTGAGGCAGCACGGAGGGACCTGGAGAGTATGATGCTAAGCAAAATAAATTAGTCAGAGAAAGACAAGTATCCTGTGATCTCACTCATATGTGGAATCTAATGAACAAAATACACTAATACACAAAATTGATCCAGAGACATGGAAGCATGGAGCAGACTGAGGAATCTCAGAGAGAAGATAGGGGAGGGTGCGTGAATGGGATGAGATTAGCAAAGAACTTATATGCATATGTGCATAGCCCATGGACAGAGACAGGAGTATATAGGCCTGGGGGTGAGTGGAGGGGTCAATGGGAAGAAAAAAGGGGACATCTGTCATAATTTCAACAATAAAAATACATTTTTAAAATGTAAAAAACAACCACAATGCAGTGGGAATAAGGGAAGACTTGTTTAGTTTTTTTTGTATGTTTTGTTTTGAGGTCTAGGCTTAAGTGAATGATCCAAAGAGAGGGAGAGAGAGGTGGCAATGGAGGTGGAACAGGCACATGCAGAAAAGAAGCTCATGAGGAAGTAAACTGTGATGCCAGGCAGCGGACCACAGAAGGAAGGATTCATCTTTGACCAGAGGGACATACTTTGTCCCTCACTTCTCATAGGCAGGAAAGAGAGGTAACATTCAAGTATGCTGGATGTTTTGCCAGTGATCAATTACCAATATGCTATGATTTGAATTTAATAAAATATAACTATTTTATATTAAGCAGGCATAATTTAGCCTACTTCTGATTAAATAAGAAATATTCTCATTTTTTCTCTTTACTTGGGAAGAGTACAAATATATCATTCATCAGTGCAAAATTCTATGTTTCCCTTTGTAACCATTTTTAATGTGAGGAAATAAAAGAAATAGTGTGCTTTCACCTACCATCAGAAATAATTAGGTACTGAAAATGAATCAGCACTAACTCTACAGCCAAAGAGAAAACTAAAATTGAACCCGTACCTTTGAAAAACTACTCATGCTCTAACTTATCCTCAAACACAGCTTTTTCTTATGCTCCTATCAGTTTGTGTTAGCCAGTTCTAAAAAATAAGTTTTATCCTCACCTTTGATCCCCGAGGACACTGAAAAATACCTTTTGGACATGAACTCAAGAAGATTTCATCCTAGTCTAATTCTCTGAGGATGTTGGCTTCATGCCCAGATAACCTCGAAATGCAGGTCAGCTGGTGCAATGGTGATGCTCTCATTTCTACAAGGAGCAAATGATGCCCTTTGTTGAGTATAGACTTCTAGAGTATGTTCAGCTCCATCATAAACAGAAAGAGAGAAATGGAAATAGAAAGGTTCATGGCAAAAGTGCATAATGCACTGTAGGAGCTCCTCAATGACAGGGTATTTGCCATTATCATCCATAAAGACATGGTGACTGGGAAGCAGTGAAATGAGGTCAACGCAGTGATTGGTTCATAATTTTTTATTGTCAGTTTAAAGAATTGTCCTTTATTATGACGATTATTATAATTTCTCTTTTTGTGCTAAAATATATTTTATATATTATATTGTACAGAGTTTGCACTCATACCATTCTTGACACAATTAAACTTGTTTGCCCTATCATGAAATGCAAACATTGGGTAAATACTAATCATGGCCAAGATGGGTGGTTAGTACTTATTTTATAGCAGAGTGGTAAAGAAAGAGTGCTTTAAAATAATATTGTTTGTGTTCATATTTTAACTCTAAAAATGGCATTGTGGATTGGGGTAGGTTACTTAGTCTATTCCTTCATTCCTTTCAATATAAAACAAATTAATGAAATGGACTTAGCTCATCCATGATCAATCAATTCATTAATTTATGTTCAATGCCTGGCAAGAAGAAAACATAATCAGTCAATATATGTCATTTTCAAACACTTACATTCCCCTAGTACAATTATAATTAAGTTCACTCATTAATTAAATGTAACAGCCATAAAGGTTGGGAATATTTTTTTATTGAGCACATTTGTTGAGCAACTGCTATGTTCTGAATAATATGCTATAATTTAGAAATACAAGATTAAATCAGACAGGACCCTCAAGAGAGTTTGCAACCTACAATTGTCTCTTAATTTTCATAGAGAGGTTTATTTCTGTTTAAGCAGATATAATTTTAAACTGGTGACTTGTGCCTGGTGGTGAGTAGTGCTCTGAGATAGAAGTTGGGAAAGGCAAAAAGCTAAAGATAGGAGGGCACTATTGGAGCCCCTTACACGTCCAGCGTGGTTCAGGGTTCCTGTTCAGGGTTCGAGTTCTGAAGGAGGCCGCACACAAAATAAAGAGAGACTAGAAGAGAATCAATTTGGAAACTGGGGGACCAGGCATGGCATCTTTCCTCTACCAAGGTAGATTGCCCACTGATGCCTGGGTCTCACCAGCCTTTTATTGAGTCTCTGAGAAAACAACCATATCCTTAGGTAGGAAATTCCAAGGAAGAATTTTACATGTAATTAACAGGTGGAGATTTGCTATAATTAACAATGTTTCAACTTAAACAATGGGTGCATAGCTCTGACCTTTCAGAGCAACCAAGGTGGGTTAAAAACAATCAGTTTCCAGCATCAAAACAATCAGTTTCCAGCAGGGCCCCAAGAATATTGCCAGTGACAAAGGGGACTAGAAAGAATTAATCCCAAAGAAGGAAACAAATTCCAAGTAACTTATAATTGGGAGTTTGTTAACTTCTATGTGTGCAACTATTAATCACAGAAATGTATTCTACAAAAAGTAGTCCTTCTACAATTTCCTTCCAATGTATAGTAAACAATATAATTTTCCTTAGTATTCACATAATGCCTGGACCTTAGCTGGCAACTGGTGTGAGTGGTAAACTTTTTGTGTAAGATTTGATAGAAATATGATTGTGAACTATGATTTTGTTATGTTCCAGTACAATCATCAGAAGTTTCAGCTATTGCCCTAGCCAGTTTGTCTCAGTGGATAGAGTGTCAGCCTGTGGACTGAAGGGTCCTGGGTTTGACTCTGGTCATGGGCACATGCCCAGGTTGCGGGCTCGATCCCAGTGGGAGGCAGCTGCTCAATGATTCTCTCTCATCATTGATGTTTCTATCTCTCTCTCCCTCTCCCTCTCTCTCTCTGAAATCAATAAAAATATATATTTTAAAAAGTTTCAACTACTTAATGCAAATATTTTCTATTTATCAAAGGTGCAGTGGGTAATATATGGTTCGGTTTTTATTTGACATGCTGTCTCCTTCATCTACTTCTTGCTTTATGCAGTCCAATTCTAGTTGATACCGAAGTTCCAAATCCAGGATACATATCCTCTTAACTTGTTCACTGCTCTTTGTATGGTATCCTCTCACTGTCCTGGGCTCAGTTTGGTAGACCAGTACACTGGTAAATTGAAAATCAGTACAGTACAACTCAGAAAAAAAAAAAATGGAATATTTTATTTTCTCAGTCAATTCTCACAAAAACCAAGGCATTTAGCCCACAGTAGGACCAAAACTTCATCGGATGAGCAAGTGAGCCATACCTTAAAAAGCAAGATATTTGCCCTGACCGGTTTGACTCAGTGGATAGAGTGTCAGCCTGCAGACTCAAGGGTTCCAGGTTAGATTCTGATCAAGGGCGTGTACTTTGGTTGCAGGCACATCCCTAGTGAGGAGTGTGTAGGAGGCAGCTGATCAATATTTCTCTCTTGTCGATGTTTCTGACTCTCTATCCTTTTCCCTTCTTCTCTGTAAAATATCAATAAAATATATAGATTTTTTTTTAAAAAAAGCAAGACATTTATCTGTGTCCACAGGTGCCAAGGAAAGTGGAGGCTTTATGACACTTTGGCCCTACACTGAACAAGTCAACATTAAATAAACAAAATATAACTTCTTTCAGTTATTGATGCATTTGTGAGTTATAAGCACATAATTAAAGCATACATTTTTATTTTCAGTTGGCTAAAGATAGATCCCAAGGCCTGATTAACAATTTTAGTATCTATCCATGAAGTTATATTAGGTAGACATCCTAGTGGTACAAACTTAGGAACAAAAGTTAATGTGAAAGTCAAGCTTGAACTTTAGCCAAGATTTTTGATAGTAAAAAGAATAGACAAAAACCTTAGTCAAAATTTCCTAAAAATATTTTATGCCTACCATGTGAGACTAAGATATGCAGCTGTGGGTCACATTAAGTCATAAGTCTTCTTTAGAGAAAGTTCCAGAAGGAGAAAGAAAGGATTAGATATAGTGGCAAGAATTCCTACTCCATGACTGAAGTGATACAGTGATCAACATCCGCCTGATCCTAAAGTACCTATTTAACCAAAGGCTGGTTTTTTTTCTGATTCTACCCGTCTAATGAACTAGAGATGTTTAGCCTGGTGAGAAACATCCCTGGTTCTGACGAAGGCATTGCTAACGGAGTGAGAACTACACTATCCACAGCCACATGAATGACCACTATCTCAACTGCCTTTGTGTGGAAAAAAAGAATTAGCTGGACAAATATCTATGCCTATATTTCACTTAGCACTATAAGTACATAACTTCTTCCTCTCAATTTTTTTTTAATTGTTATTCTGAGAAATTAATTTGAAAAATTATGACTACTAGTATAAAAAGAATTTATAACTGATTTTAGTTTGCATATAATAGTCATTTGGATTAGCTTTATTTTAACTCCATTATCATTTTAAGCAAAATGTAAGGTCTGGGATATTTTCTGGTCTATAATATCTATCTTAAAACAAATAAGCTTAGAAACAAATATGTTTCTCATGACGCTGGTGAAAAAACCAACAAGCATTCGGAAGTGATCTCACTCCTTTCCTGGGAGGATTAAAACAAATTGCTCATCAATCTGTTTTTGCACTCGATAAGACCAAGTGTCAATAAATCCAACTTGAAATCACAACCATGAATTCTTTAATCTTCAGGATCAATTTGTGCAAAGAGGAGAAAAAATTTTTGGAGACACAGGGGGAATACTTCAGCCTAGCAGAAATACAGCCCTTAGATGCAACCCAATTATTCATCAGCAGAAAGAGATGCATTCCCAGGTCTGGACTCTGATTTCAGATCCAATTTCTAGTTATATCTTGAATATCTTTGCTATCCCAGGAAAATATGTTGGCAGATTCACAACATTGACCCAGTGCTCAATGTTTTTCAAAATCAACAACAACAAAAGGAATATAAAAACTCTTTGTAACTGCATAACACTATTCTCCACCTGGTATAGATGTTTGTAAATGTTATTGCTCATGGATGAGTTTCAATATCATTTAATGCTACAATGCACAACTGCCTCTTTTTCATAAAAACATGTTTCAACTTTGTTTCCAATACAAAAATCTATCTTTTGAAATGCTTATGGGTAGGAAAAATGTTCTCAAACTTAATTTCTCTTCTAACCTATTTGATATTTCTGCCACTAATTTTTCATCATCACCCTGAAAATTCACTCTTTAGTACAACTCAGAGAGCTATTTAATTTAAAAACAGATGTGTTACATTATCAAAGCTAGTTTTTGAATGCCTTTGAAGCACCATGATAGACACACATAGATAAAACTCAATAGAGCATAGAAGCCTATAAAGTCTTGAGAGAGTTCTCTATTGCCCACTTCTCTTCAGTTTATATGTAACTCCAAACCCAACCAATTTCTGTAACTTGATTTCTTTGTTTTATTTTTTCTGTACTTTTCCCATCATCATTTATCACCTCCTACACCCTCTTCCACTTCCACCCTCCAAACCACTACACTGATATCCCTTTTTCTTTTTTTTTCTTTTTATTCAAACTCTCCAAACCCCAGAGCCCCAGATTCCTAATAGCTGTCAGCCTGATCTCTATCTGAGTCTGTCACTATTTTGCTTGTTAGTATATTTTGTTCATTAGATTCCACATATGAGTTAAACCTTATGGTACTTGTCTATCTCTGACTGGCTTATTTCACTTAACATAATGTTCTCCAGGTCCATCCATGCTGTTGCAAAGTGTAAAACTTTCTTCTTTTTTATAACTGAGTAGTATTCCATTGTGTAAATGTACCATAGCTGTTTTATCCATTCTTCTACTGATGGACACTTTAGCTGCTTGCAAATCCTGGCTATCTTATTTAATAAAAGCATAATATTAAAATTGACCATTTCTTTGGGATGTCTAAACCACGCCCACCAGCCAATCAGAGCTACTGTATGCAAATTAGCCCAGCCAAGATGGCAGAGGCCACAGCCCTGGGAGAAGCCGCGAACCAGGGTCCAGCAGGGTAGATGGATTCGCAGGCAGCAGCCAAAGGGGCAGGGAGCAGCCAGCCGGCCTTTGGCTGCAGCCTTGGAATGGACCGATCACACGGGGCACACACACACGGAGTCCTAAGTCTCCATGTGCGTGTGCCCTGCAATGGATTCCCAGGCAGCAGAGGCCTAAGCGATGGGTCTATTCCAAGGCCTCAGCCGAGGGGTGGAGAGCAGCCTTGCAAGGAATGGGGGAGGGAGCAAAGCAGGTCAGAGGGAGGAAGTGAAGAAAAAAATTAAGGTGGGAAGGAAGGAAAAGGGGAGGGTGGGCAGGGGTAAAGATAAAGGAAAGAAGGAATGTGGGAAGGGAAGGAGAGTAGTAGAAAAATGGGAAGAATGATGATGAAACAGAAGTAGGAAACAAGGAGGAAAGAAAAGTTTATAAATGATGAGTGAGTAGGAAAAGTGTTACATAAAGGAGAAAAATTGTGTGAGAGGAAGAAGCCAATAAGGAAGTCAAACACAATTGTGCGTGAAGGGGATGAGATTAAAAAAGAAAGTTAATAGGTGTGACCAAGCCAGCAGGGGAGGGCAATTAGGGGGATCAGGCAGGCAGGCAGGCAGAGTGGTTAGGACAGGCAGGCAGGTTAGCAGTTAAGAACCAGAGGTCCTGGATTGTGAGAGTCCCCAAGAACTCCATATTGGAGAGGGTGCAGGTTGGGCTGAGGAACTACCCCCCCACCCCCCATGCACAAATTTCGTGTACTGGGCCCCTAGTAAAAAATCATTTAAGATGCATGAGATTAAATACCAAACCAAGACTGGAATTAGGTCAAAGCCAACTTTGATCTAGAACAGGTTATAGATGTACAAGGCATGATTGTAAACCAGATGCCCACGTACACATAACTAAACTAATTTTATTTATTTAAGGTACTTTTTTTTTCTAAATGAATGTACTATCTTGGTTCTTTAAAAGAATGAAGAAATATTAATTAAATCTGGTAATTACCTTATTCTTAGTGAATATATGTTAATATGAAAGATGCACCTATTTGAGGGGATGTAACCTCATTTCAGGTGACAAAGGTTAAAATAGTCAAGGCAAGAGACATGGAATATGTTTATATTTCTTCTACACAGTAACTATTAAATGTATAAACTATTTTCTCTAACAATTCTCCAGATACATGAAAAAAAGGACACTTAAAAATAAAACTCTATTCCTTACTCTCCTGATGCTCAATGGCATCTGAACAAACTTCTAAGAGAGCTGCCTTGGAGTACAAAATCAGAAATCTTTATATTTGTACTAAAATCTTATTTTAAATATTTTCATTACAGCATATTATACGCAAATGTGCAAAGATCATAACTGTACAGTTTCATGTATCTTCACAAACTTGACACGCCTGTGTAAACAGCACCAGATTTAGAAACAGGACACAAGCATCGCTCAATTCCTCATATGTCCTCTTGCTATTATACCCTGCTTCTGAACTCCATCCACATACATTAATTTTGTATTTTATGAACTAAAATAAATGGAATCTTCTTTTTTGTTGAATATTAAGTCACAGGATTTATAGATATTAATATGTGTATAGATTATTCTCATTGCTGCATAGCATTTTATTGTGTAAATATATCCCAATTTATTAAAAATTACATTTTAAATGTATATGCTTGGCCAAAGGAGCCATTGGATTTTTAAAGGAAGGGGACAGTATAACTGAATCCTATATAATAAAAGGCTAATATGCAAATTGACCCTAACAACAGAACCACTGGGATTGACTGGTCACTATGACACACTGATCACAAGGCGGCAGACACTCAATGAAGGAGCTGCCCCCTGGTGGTCAGTGCACTCTCACAGGGAGAGCTCTGCTCAGCCACAAGCCAGGCTGAAGGCTGCCAGTATAGTGGTGGTGGTGGGTGCCTCTCTCGCCTCCTCAGCAACGTTAAGGATGTCCAACTGCAGCTTAGGCCTGCTCCCCACTGGCAAGTGGACATCCCCTGAGGGTTCCCAGGCTGCCAGAGGGATGTCTGACTGCCAGCTTAGGCCTGATCCCTGGAGAGCAGGCCTAAGCTAGCAGGTGGACATCCCCTGAGAGGTCCCAGACTACAAGAGGGCACAGGCCTGGCTGAGAGGCCCCTGAATATCTCAAACCCTTAAGTTCCTCTGTGATTTTTGTCTATGATATACACTTCTCTGGCAACCTGGAATACCCACTCCTCAACCGGTCAAATACCTACCTACTCCAAGACCATGGTCAAAGTTACCACCTAGTCAATAAAATGTTTTTTAAATCTTCTAGTAACAGCCATTCACTCCCTGTTCTAAATTATATTAAGTGCTTTGTTCTTACCTCATTCAGATTAGCACTAAAATTATGCCATGAAATTATATAAAAGCTGAAAATTTTAAAAATTATTCAAATCTTAATATTATAAAAGAACAATGGGGAAAATCTATTGTTGTTCATTAAAAATAATATATATA
>PVJC01038273.1:0-16823 GCA_004026665.1 Murina feae | reverse complement strand
GAGCATCTGGTGCACAGTGCGGAGAACCCGAAGCCAGTCCACTGCCTGAGTGTGTTCGCTCAGCAGCAGGGCCCCACCAAGGGATCCTGCACCAGCGTCCGCCCCTGGCTCACCACCCAGCTCTGCGCCAGGTGTGTCCCCTCAGCGGTGGGGGCCCACCAGTCATGTGCAATCGTGGGCCCTCCGGTGGGAAACGTCCAGGCCTGCACTCACCAGCCCTCCCACCTCCCAGTGCACAAACCCTGAAGGGGCTGTGGGCAGCCTGAAAATGGCCCACAGCCCCTCACCCAGGCTGACCAGGCATGCCAGCAGGTGGACATCTCCCCCGAGGTGTCCCAGACTGCAAGAGGGCACAGGCCGGGCTGAGGGACCCCCACCCCCCAAGTGCATAAATTTTTGTGCACCGGGCCCCTAGTATTTTAAATATTAAAAAGTCAGATGATAAATAGTTTTGGTTTTGTGGACCATAGAGTGTCACTGCCACATATTCTTCTTTTATTTATTATTCTTATTTATTTTTTATTTTTGTTTTTTTAGTGAGAGAGGAAGACAAAGGGAGAGAATGAGAGTGAAACATGATTGGTTACCTCTTACACAACCCCTACAGGAGATCAAGCAGGAAATCCGAAATCTGGGCATGTGTCCTGACTTGGGAATGGAACTAGCAACCCTTCAGTGCCTGGGACAACCCTCCAACCAACTGAGCCACACCGATTAGGGCATGCATATTCTTTTATAACAATCTTTATAACAATATAAAGGCCAACCCTGCCCGGTTTGGCTCAGTGGATAGAGCATCAGCCTGTGGACTGAAGGGTCCCACGTTTGATTCCAGTCAAGGGCATGTACCTTGGTTGCGGGCACATCCCCAGTGGGAGGTGTGCAGGAGGCAGCTGATCGATGTTTGTTTCTCATCGATGTTTCTAACTTTCTATCCCTCTCCCTTCCTCTCTGTGAAAAATCAATAAAATATATTAAAAAAAAACCAATATAAAGGCCATTCTTAGAAGATCCATTTGGATATAACCTGCTGAATGTAGTTACTGACTGCTAGTCTAAAATAACATTTCATTTATAGAAGAAAAATCTGAAACCCTAAAAGGCACAGTACTTTGCGCAAGTCAACAATCATTTTAGTAGCTGAGTAAACCATAATTGAATGTACTTTAGATGAGAGACATATATTTGACCTTATGCTTACCTCAGAGGTTTATACAACACCTTTGAACTTAGAAGAGAGTACTGTATAAAATCAACATTTACAGTCCTGTGGAGTTGGGTGGATCCAGCTGGGGCTAATTTGTAGTGGATTGGCGTTCTGTGGGGGCCAGAGCTGGTCCCAGACCAACCTTGGCCATATAAAGTTTGTCTTCAATGGCTGAGGGGGTGCAGTGATCTAATTTCTGGCCTGACTTCTAAGTGCAGGAGTCTATATCTTCCAGGAGGCCCCAGAAGCAATGTACCCAGTGGACAGCTTCAAACCACATGAAAACATCACCCAACCACCTCCACTGTGACATACTCAAGGTGCAGACCACATGGTACTGCAGCCTTGCTGAAATAAGTCCTGCTCTGTGGGGAGAGGCCCTGCACCATTCATCATCCACAGTGGCCAGTGATGGCAGCTAGACCTTACAGTAGGTTGGCCTAAGGGGTAGGTCCCTCCCATTGAGGTGCTAACAGCAATCAAGGCTCAATTATAATAGAAGGGTCTACACAGCCCATAGAAGGAGGGGTTGCACAACAGGAGTGCACAGCTTTGGTGACCAGGGAGACTGTGCCACTGGATCCTACAGGATATCTACTATAATACACAACTCTACCAAGCCCAGGAGACATAGCAGCTCTATCTAATACAAAGAAACAAACACTAGGAGGCTGCCAAAGTGAGGAAACAAACACACACGACTGAAATGAAAGAACAGAACAAAACTCCAGGAAAAGAACTAATAACCGAAATGGAGATAAGCAATCTGTCAGATGCAGAGTTCAAAACACTATTTATAAGGAGGCTCAAGGAACTTAGTAACATCATAAAAAAGGACTAGCTAGAAATGCAAGGTTCTCTAGCTGAAATCAAGAATAATTTACAGGAAATCAACTGTAGATAGGTAAGGCCAAGAATAAAATCAGCAATTTGTAATATAAAGAAGTAAAAAACACTCTATAAGAACAGCAAAAAGAAAAAAGAATTAAAAAAAAATAAGGATAGTGGGACAATGTCAAGCAAAGCAACATTTGCATAATGTGGATGCCAGAAGGAGAAGAGAGAAAGGAAGAAATTGAAAATTTATTTGAGGAGAAACCAAGATGGCGGCAGAGGTAAACACCTGAAAGTGCTGCCTCGCACACCACTTCAAAACTACAATGAAGAGGAAGGGTGGACACCACCCAGAACCACAGGAAG
Source organism: Murina feae (assembly GCA_004026665.1). Taxonomy (NCBI): domain Eukaryota; kingdom Metazoa; phylum Chordata; class Mammalia; order Chiroptera; family Vespertilionidae; genus Murina; species Murina feae. The sequence continues at coordinate 14,416 of PVJC01038273.1, read as the reverse complement.
GCTGGCTCAGTGGAAATTCTACAACTAGAAGTTAAGGGAGAAGCACACTGAGACTCAGAGGAGGTGCGGAACTAAAGTGCAGAGGTATGCAGGCGTGCGCGGAGAGGGCTGGCAACTGAGGACGAGGTTTTCTTTTTCAATCCGGAGAGAGTCACAAGCTCCCAATGGCTCTGAACTCCAGTTCCGGGCGAGATTCTGGGGATCCAGACTCATACGGGGAGAGGCTGGACTATCTGGCACCAGGAGGAACTCCACAGCAGCTTTCTCTTGGTGGTGTTTGCAGCGATTCCTGCAGGACACTGAGACCAGGTGCCTCTTAGGGCAGGGCTGAAGATCAGCATGGCTGTTTGCTCCTCCCTGTTGATTCCCTGAGACCCTGCCCCACCCAAGGTACACACAGAGGCTTTTGTATATAAAAGGCTGGGTAGCCTCAGGCAAAGGCTAAATTAGCACCTCCTTAGAGATCCAAGAGCCAGTGTACCCAGTCATCAGAGTGGCACCATCCCAGATTACAACTCCTCAGATCCATTAGGGACACGGGGCAGACTCAGTGAGCACCAAAGTCCCATTGAAGCAAGTCTTGCCCCATAAGGGTGTCTCCAGCACAGAAGTTCTCCCACTATGGACACAGCTGATTCTCACAGTCAGTTGGCCTAGAGGTCAATTCCTCCCAGTGATACCAATAACAATCAAGGCTTAACTACAACAGGACTGTGCACAAAGCTGACAAAGGAGTGCACCAAGAGCATCCACCTCAGGTAATTGGGGAGGCTGAGCCACTCGGCCCTACAGGACACCTAGCACAGAAAGCCACTCTTATCAACACAGGGAAGTAGCCAAAATTCAGAGACAAAGAAATAGGTCACAAATGACAGAAATGAAGGAAAGCAAATGACTGGATATAGAGTTCAAAACCACTGTTTTAAGGTTTTTCAAGAATTTTCTAGAAACTGCCAACAAATTTAGTGAGACCCTCGAGGATATGAAAAAGGACCAGCTAGAAATTAAGCATACACTGACTGAAATGAAGAATAATATACAGAGATCCAACAGCAGACTAGAGGATCGCAAGAAGCAAGTCAAAGATTTGAAATATGAAGAAGCAAAAAACACCCAACTGGAAAGCAAAAGGAAAAAAAAATTCAAAAATATGAAGATAGTGTAAGGAGTCTCTGGGACTTCAAGCGTACCAACATCAGAATTATAGGGGTGCAAGAAGAAGAGAGCGAGCAATATATTGAAAACCTATTTGAAGAAATAATGACACCTGGTGAAAGAAATAAACTGACAAATCCAGGAAGTACAGAGAATCCCAAACAAAAGGAATCCAAGAAGGACCACACCAAGACACATCATAATTAAAATGCCAAGGGCAAAAGACAAAGAGAGACTCTTAAAAGCAGCAAGAGAAAAGCAGTCAGTTACCAACAAGGGAGCACCCATATGACTGTCAGCTGACTTCTCAACAGAAACTTTGCAGGCCAGAAAGGAGTGGCAAGAAATATTCAAAGTGATGAATAGCAAGAGCCTACAACCAAGATTACTGTACCTAGCAAAGCTATTATTCAGAACTGAAGGTTGGATACACAGCTTCACAGACAAGAAAAAGCTAAAGGAGTTCATAACCACCAAATCAGTATTATATGAAATGTTGAAAGGTACTCTTTAAAAAGAGGAAGAAGAAGAAAAAGTCAGATAAAAATTATGACCAAACAAATACATATCTATCAACAAGAGAATCTAAAAATTAAGTGAATAAAAAATCTAATGAACAGAATAAACTGATAAATATAATAGAATCAGGGGCATAGAAAAGGAGGGGACTGACGATTCTTAGGGGGGAAGGGGTATTGGGGGTGCGGGAAGAGACTGGACAAAAGTCATACACCTATGGATGAGGATAGTGGCGGGGGGTTGTAATGGCAGAGGGTAGAGTGGGAACTGGGAGGAGGGGCGCTATGGGGGGAAAAAAGAGGTACAACTGTAATAATCTGAACAATGAAGATTAAAAAAAAAAAGAAAACTTATTTGAAAAGTAATGACAGAAAACTTCCCTAATGGGGGAAGGAAACAGACATATAAGACCAGTTAGCGAGGAGAATCCCAAGCAAGATGACCCAAAGAGGCCCACATTAAGGACACATTATTATAATTAAAATGCAAAAGGTTAAAGACAAACAGAGAATCTTAAAATCAGGAAGAGAAAAGCAGTTAGTTACCTACAAGGGAGCTCCTATATGACTGTGGGCTGATTTCTCAGCAGAAACTTTGCAGGCCAGAAGGGAGTGGAATCAAATATTCAAAATGATGAAAAGCAAAGACCTGCAACCAAGATTCTCTACCCAGCAAAGCTATCACTTAGAATGGAAGGACATAAAGAGCATCCCAGACAAAGGAAATCCGAAGTTCATCATCAAATTAGTATTATAGGAAATATTAAAGGTTCTTCTTTAAGAAGAAAAAATAAAAATGAGCAATAAAATGGCAGTAAATACATATCTATCTGATGGTTGCCAGATGGGAGAGGGTTTAGGAGGATGAATGGAAAAGGTGAAAGGATTAAGAAGTACAAATTGGCCCTAGCCAGTTTGGCTCAGTGGATGGAGTGTCAGTCTGCAGACTGAAGGGTCCCAGGTTCTTTTCTGGCCAACAGCACATGCCCAGGTTGCGGGTTCGATCCCCAGTAGGGGGCATGCAGGAGGAAGCCAATCAATGATTCTCTCTTATCACTGATGTTTCTATTTCTCTCTCCCTCTCCCTTCCTCTCTGAAATCAATAAAGAAATATACTTATAAAAAAAGAAGTACAAATTGGTTGTTATGGGATAGTCATGGGGATCTAAAGTACAGCATAGAGAATATAGTCAATAATCTAATCTTATCTAATCTAATCAAAGAGTAACATACAAATTAACCCTCACTCCAAGACATATAAACCACGCCCACCAGCCAAGCCACACCCACCAGCCAATCAGAGTGGCTGTATGCAAATTAACTCAACCAAGAAGGTGTTAATTTGCATACACAGGCACAGAGTGAAGACTGAAGACAGCCTACAAGGAAGCCAAGTGCTGCAGAAGGGAGCGAAGCAGCAGAGAAGGGAGGGAGTGAGGAAGCAGAGATGGGAGGGATCGAGGCAATGGAGACAGGAGAGCGCAAAGTGGGGAAGACAGGAGGGAGCGAGGCAGCGGAGACTGTGGAGACAGAAGGGAACAAAGCGGCAGAGAAGGGAGGGAGCTGAGGCAGCAGAGATAGGAGGAAGCGAGGCAGCAGAGAGGGGAGGAAGCGAGGCAGTGGAGAAGACAGCGAAGCCTGCCTCAGTGGGCTTCATTCCCTTCTCTGCTTTGCTCTGGCTCAGGAAGCCCTATTCTTGCAGGAATCTTCCTGCAATGGGTCTCTTGTATTGTAATAACTATGATGCTAGATGGGTAGTGACTAGAGTTATCAAGATGATCCCTTAGTAAGCTATATAATGTCTAAACACTTGGGTATACACATGAAACTAATATAATATTGTATGGCAACTGTTTATTGAAAATTTTAAATGATTTAAATTAAAAAGTTTTTTTGGTCATTTAATAAAATAAAATCAATATTTACTAAAATAAGAGTTGGGAATGTTGCATAATGTAGGATAATTTCATTTTATTTTAACCTCCCTAAACTTCAATCTTTGAAATGAATTACTATAAAATGTTACTGTGAAGCATAGAAGTTATTAATTTGAAATTATAATGCAACAAGTTTACTTCCTGCAAAGTTTAGATAAAACATCGCCAATACCCATCCATTGTTTGTCCATAGAACTGAGTAGTTAGCAGTATTTTTTTAAATGGCTATTGAGGAGGCCATATAATTCCAAAGTTGAAAGAGAATTATAAATAACCAAACCAAAACAGCCCTATGCAAACAACTCACATCACTGAATGTAAAGATATGAAATATATTCTAATCTAAAATGCAGTTTCATTATAAAAATAAAAAAACGTGTGTTCGTTAAACATTTTGGTTTCTTTAAAGGCTACCTTCTAAGAAACACGTAAGTTTACTGTAATAAGCCTAGCAACCAATAAGAATGTCAAGAATAAGGTATTTTTTTGTTTTATGATAAAATGCCAACATAGCCGCTTCTCTGCCTGATATCTAAAATACACTTAAGTGTCCACTACTGGGTTTTGAAGAAATTAAAAATAGAGAAAATTATATTTCCATTAAATAGAGGGATATACTATTAGCTAATAATGGTTGGGTAGTTGGGGTAGACATAACAGTTTCAAATTTTATACATATGGGAGGATAAAAGATCTCCTTCAAATTTTATACATATGGGAAGGATAAAAGATCTTGCAGGCATGAAATTCAAAAAAGCTTCTTCAATGTAGGAACATACTCCTGTCCTCTTATTATCTAGATTTACTAAAACATTGTTTCTTAACAGTCTGGACCCAAGATGGCCAGAATGAGAATCAACTGGTGGGGGGCGAGGGGCAGTATAAGAATGATGTTTAGCATCTCAAGAGCTTATGTATATTTAATTTTGAGAACAATTATAAATGCCAGGAGATGAGATTGGAGAAGTAGGCAGGGTTCAGTTTGGACAGAGCCTCAGAATCCATCATAAGATTCAGATTTTATTTTAAGACTGGAAAGCCATAGTTATGGATGTTGTGAGACAAAACACAAAGTTGTGTGAACGGCTCCCAGGAAACCACTTACAAAGACTGCTACAGTAACTAAATAAGTAGTAATGGTGGACCAATGGACACAGACAGTAGGAGGGGTGAGGGCATGTGCTAGGGGCTGGGAGTGGCTGGGGAGAGGTCAATGGAGGAAAAAGGAGATTTACAGAATTTAAATAAAAAAAAGAGGTAATGGTGGATCTGATTAGGGTAATAGGAATGGTGTTATGATAAATGGTTGAAATTGGGATAAATGTTAATGTGTTGAAAGCACAATATAAGTAAAAATGACGAAGCAAGGATGACTTCCTTGTTTTCAGACTGGATAACAGGGTAAGTGAAGGTACCATTTACTCAGACAAAAGTGAAGGAAAGAGTAGGTTTGGGTTGGGATTAGGAGCAGACATAAAATTCTGTTTTGACATTCAGGGAGAGGTAGCTTTTAGATTATGTATGCTAGTCTGGTATTTAGGAAATATGGGGCTACTGAGATTTAAGACATCAAAACTATGGATGATACTTAAGCCATTAGGTAACTCAAAGAGAAAGTAAAGATAGAGGACAGAGAAGGTTAGAAAAATAAGTTCTGGGGTGCCCAACACTTCAAGGATAAGGGAAAAAATAGGACAATTCAGGTGTGGCAAGTAGCAGAGGAATAAGAAGTGACTTTACCGTAGATTCTACTGTATATTGAAAGGATAATAAAATATTAACAACTTTATACCAATATATTTGAAAACTGATATGACAAATTTCTTAAAAGACATATACTACCGAAGTACACATAAAAAATAAATAATCTGATATCTGTTAAAGAAATTGAATTTGAAGCTAAAAAACTCCAGGCCCCAGATGATTTTTCTGGTGAATTCTACCAAACATAGAAGGAACAAATAACACAAACTCTACACGAATTCTTCCAAAAAATGAAAGAGGATAGACTTCCCAATTCTATGAAGCTAGCATTAGTTTAAAACTAACCAACAAAACAAAACCAAAGAACTGCCCCCTCCAAAAAACCCACAAAACAATATTGTAAGAAAACTACAAAGCAATATCCCTCAAGAACACAGATGCAAAAATTCTGAACAAAATTTTTAACAAATCAAATCTAACATTATGTAAAAAAGAACACCTAATGACCATAAACGGGGCTTATGCTAGGAATGCAAGGTTGGTTTAAAATCAAATAAATCCATCAATCTATTTAGCCATATTAACAGACTAAAAAAAGAAAAGAATATCATTTTATTACCTCAACACAATTATGCACCACATAACAAAGTTTGGTCAAGAACAGACAGCATATACAACTGTTATCCCACATGATTATAATGGAGCTGAAAAATTCCTAACACCTAATGACTTTGTAACCCTTGTAACACTACCAATACGTTACAATTGTCTATAGTCTTCAGTATAGTAATGTGCTACACAGGGTGGTTGCCTAGAAACTATAGGGGAATAGAACTTGCCACCCCGAAATATGTCTCTCTGGCATAAAAATTAGTTTAGGCTGATTAAGAAACAGCAGACTTCAGAGAAGCTCTGAAAATAAGTCAAAATTATCTAATCTAATAAAAGGGAAACATGAAAATTGGTGCCACTCTGCTACACCCCAAGCCACGCCCACCAGCCACTCAGAGCGACTATATGCAAATTAACCCAACCAAGATGGCTGCCTGCAGCCGTGGAGCTGGAGCAAGCAGGAGGCTTGGTTGCCCCAGCGATGGAGGAAGCCAAGCTTCCTGCCTGCCCTGGCAGGCTGTGGCCTCTGCTCAAGGTAAGAAAGTTTCAATTATATAAGGTAAGTAAATCCCAGATTTCTGCTTCCAGCCAGCCTCGGCGGGAGCTTGGGTTGCTGGAGGTGGTGGCCAGCCTGCAAACAGCCATCAGCCCCTCACCCAGGCTGGCCAGGCATTCCAGCAGGACCCCCACCCTGAACCAGGACATCCTTCAGGGCAAACCAGCCAGTCTCCACCCATGCACCAGGCCTCTATCCTATATAATAAAAGTGTATTATGCAAATTGACCCCAACAGCAGAACAACTGGGAATGACTGGTCACTATGATACACACTGACCACCAGGGGGCAGACGCTCAATGCAGGAGATGCCCCTTGGTGGTCAGTGCACTCCCACAGGGGGAGCTCTGCTCAGCTACAAGCCAGGCTGCCAGCTGCCAGCACAGCAGTGGTTGTGGGAGCCTCTCCTGCCTCCTCAGCAGCACTAAGGATGTTTGACTACAGCTTAGGCCTGCTCCCCGCTGGCAAGTGGACATCCTCTGAGGGCTCCCAGGCTGCCAGAGAGATGTCTGACTGCCGAGGAGCGGGCCTAAGTCAGCAGGTGGATATCCCCTGAGGGGTCCCAGACTGCGAGAGGGCATAGGCTGGGCAGGGCTGAGGAACCCCCTCCCCACCCCGAGTGCACAAATTTTTGTGCACCAGGCCTCTAGTCCTTTATAAAAGACATTTATATTTATAAGGGAAATCTGTATTAGCTGTTCCAGAAAGAGGATGATGACCTTGTCTGTAGAAACTCTTATCAATGCAGAAGACAAAAACTTAAATCTGTATAACATCCTCACTGGGACCTTGGGTCAATGGGAGCTGTGGCCATCAGCCCCTCACCCAGGCTGACCAGGCAAACCAGCAGGTAGACATCCCCCAAGGGGTCACAGACTGCGAGAGGGCACAGGCCGGGCTGAGGGATCCCTCCGAGTGCACAAATTTTTGTGCACCAGGCCTCTAGTTACATATAAGATAATACGTTATATCCTATTTTTACTAGTAAAATAAGTGATATATAGTACTTGATATATTTTCAGAAATTAATATAAGAGGAAAGAATTTTAACTTAAAATGTGATACTTGCAAAAACAGAACAATGCTACTATACTTCCATAATGGCTATTTTAATTACAATTTATTAAAAATTTTAATTGTATTTACTATGAAAAAATCTGTAGCCAAAACAGGATACATTCAACTCCCTTTAAAATTGCATTCTTTTACTAATAAAACAGAAACAATGTTATGATTGCAATATTTAAGTTGTTAAAATAAAAGAATAAGCTGAAGGAACAGTAATTCAACTGCATTGGAAACAAAGTTCAGTCCAAAGTTAAACAGAAACACTTTGTTTTTCTTGCTAAAGAATGCAATTTCTAATTTCAGTTGAATGATGCTTTGTACCTTATTGATGTTTGGCTCCTCCATCATAGAATTTTTGATGGTTTCACAGTTGTCCTCTAATGACTTCATCAAGAAAGAATAATCACATGACAAAGAGTAAGAAATGATGTAACAGGCAAAATACTAGGGATATTTTCTAAATTATATTTTTCGCCAAACTTAGTAATATTGGACTGAGTTATTATTTTTAAAATTTCATATATCTTAAAAGAAGTATGTGTGTGGATGCAGAGTTAGGGTTTAGGGAAAACTTAATCCCTCAAAATTCATTAACAACCACTATAAATTTTATTCAACCTCCTCAGAAATTTTTACTCACTTAACTTTGAAATGTTGATATCAAAGCAAGAGTATAGCCCAAGTACTTTATATTATAAATTTCAGAGCTAATGGTGCCAGAGTACTATCAAATGAAAATTAAAATTAAATTGCTCTTATACAGTACTATTTCTTGCCTCCTTACTCTTCATGAAAAAATCATGATTAAAAAAATTTATTTCTAGGTTTCTAATTCTCACTTTGTCTTGATTTAGGCAGAAATACTCAACAAACTGCTTGGAGGAATACATGATTCTTTTTTTGTGAAATAATAAAAGTATACTTATTTTTTATTAATTTAGTATATGTGTATCCAACAACATACTAATACTATCCTAATAAGGTTGTTATTTAAAGGTGTAGAGTCACTTTTTCTATCTTATTTTTTAATTGAGTTATTTGGATGACACTGGTTAATAAAATCATATACGTTTTGGGCGCACATGCTTCTTAAAAGGGGATATTAACACTAAAGAAAAGAGCTGGTTCAAGATCTTTAGTTTTTCTCAGAAAATGATAGAAAACAGAAAAAGGAATCAGGGTACCAAGAAAAAAAAATTTTTTTTAATTTGGTTAGGAATGATTCAGATGTAGTCTATTTGTAACTATCTGCACTTAATTTCCAAATAAATACAAATAGGGAAGACCTGTTTTAAAAATGCATGTAGCACTAAAAACTATATTAGACAGAAAAGGAAAGATCTGAGGATACAACAGAATTTTAATATCAGGTAAAGAAAATTTCATTTCAAAGACAAAGTAATAAAGAACTTTAGCACTTCCAAAATATTCTCCATTATCTGCCATCTAATAACTGCCATTAATCATGCCAAGTTTTTAAATAAGTTGAATGTACTGGTTAAAACACAGCAAAGTGAAAGGTGTTATACTCATTTTGCAGATTTTAAAAAAACACACATTTAAATACATAGAAAATATTTAGCTTACTGATAGAGATAAAGCTTTTATTCCAGCATTCATATTACTGCTTTTGATTAAAGTGATTATAATAAAAAATAACTTTACTTATTTATCTGCTATCTTTCCTTACTCTGGCTTCCTTATGTTACTCTACCCCCTTAATAATTCTATCCCCTAATTCTACTGGACAATCTAGTGGTACAACAGTCTTTTGTTTTGTTTGTTTTGAGAACTATTTAATTTCACAAATACACTAAATGTATCACAGGTATAAAAATGTTATTTTTACAGTTATAGTAATCAAACATGACAATGTTTTTAAAAAACAATTTTGTACTTTAAGTTAGTATGCCAAATTTGCATATTCATATAACAAGGTACATCAGAGAAACTGAAGTAACAAGCACAGTAAACATGCTTTTTATTCAGAGCAATCAACAGTGCTTTATACACTATTATCAGAATACTTTAAGTTGTAATAAATTATTTTAGGCAAACATATATTTAAAATAAGAAACATTACCTTATCTGTAAACATACGCTAATTAGTCTGACAATCTTATCTAGTAAATTCACTTTTAATTTTATTCATTCAAAAATTTGCTTAAACTGTTTTATTAGTACTTCATATGCTAAATATTTAAGATATAGATACAATACTTTATTTGTATTGTATCTATTAGATTTATTATTTGCTCAGATTTCAATATTATACTAAGGTACATATGTCAAAAGTCTTCTAAATTAGCAAAAATACTAAATATTGTTTCTTAGCCTGGTTAATTCAGTTATCTACACTAATAAAAAGGAAAGATGCAAACTTACCATACCTTTGTGACGCCCACCAGCCAATCAGGAATGAGTATGCAAATTAACCCAACAAAGATGACGGTTATTTTGCATACACAGGTGCTGAGTGGCCCGGGGCAGGACGCTTGCGTTGTCGCCATGGTGACGACGCAGGCGTTCTCCACCACCCCAGCCACTCCGGGCCTCTGGGCAGCGTAGGAAGGCGGAAAGGCAGTTACGGGTTGGAACAAAGGCAGAAAGGCAGTGCCGGCAGCCAGGGAAAGGAAGGCCCATTCTTGCACGAATCTTCGTGCTTCAGACCTCAGTGTTTACATAAACAGGCAAATACTAATTAACAGCATGTACAATTGCCTCTAATTAGTACTTAGACTGAGAGACAATGAATTACATGTAATTTTCCTTTTTTCAATGAGGTTAGATGTCATCTTACTTTTTGTTAACTTGTCTATTAAGCAGCAATTCTATTTCCTAATTTATCCAACTGAAATAGCATCCTTTTTCTCTTTCACTTCAAAAACTTGCTTTCAGACTAGTTCAGTGGATCACAGATCAGTTGCCAGTCTTAAACACTTTGTTACTAGTCCAGGAGAAGATAAGGAACTAACTAAATTACTAAATCCACTGTTTAGTTTACCCTATATTTTTTAATAGCAAAATTGTCTCAAAGAAGGAAACAAAAGGTTAATTTACATTCAGGTACAAGTTTCCCATAACAAGTTGAAAGTATTTAGTAGCACTGAACTGAGAATAATAATCATTATAGTGATAACATCAAGGTATAATCAACCTGTTACTATCTTATCATAAATTAGAGTTTGCAAAATTTCATTAAGAAGCATACTCAACAGTAAAAAAAACATATTTGAACGTACATATTTGAAATGCTTTCAGTATATAATCCTAGTTTCAATTAAACTTCTAGGATAAACTTCTTTTAACTGTCACATGAAAATCATGGGAACTATCTACTTTGTCTCTTAAGTGGTGATCATGAGAGCTCAAAACAGGAAACAAAGATACAGAATCTTAATATCTTTTGGGGAGAAAAGTCCCAAATGCATCTGAATTAGTTACTTTAAATAAAACAGATTTAAGAAAACACTGACCTTCAATTACTTTTATATACATTAACTGCATAGGATATCTTTATGATATAAAAATCAGTTATATTTTATTTTATTTTTTAATACATTTTTATTGATTTCAGAGAGGAAGAGAAAGGGAAAGAGATAGAAACATCAATGATGAGAGAGAACTATTGACCCGCTGCCTCCTGCACACCCCCTACTGGGGACCGAGCCCAGAACCTGGGGATGTGCCCTTGACCAGAATCTAACCTGGGACCTTTCAGTCTGCAGGCCAATGCTCTATCCACTGAGCTAAACTGGCCAGGACAAAGTTAGTTTTATTTTTTTTATTTATTGATTTGAGATAGAGGGGGAAGGAGAGAAAGAGAGAAACATCAACTTGTTGTTCCACTTATTTATGCATTTATTGGTTGATTCTTGTATGTGTCTTGACCAGGGATCAAACCCCTAATTTGGTGTGTTGGGATGATGCCAACAAACTGAGCTAACCAGCCAGGGTTAAAATGAGTTAAACATTCTCTAAAGGCAACTTATTCTTTATGGTTACATAATACAAAGACTTCAATAATAAAACAGTAAGCAGGTATTAACTTATACGAACCTCATTTAGGCACCTTTTCTTTGTAAATATATTTCTGATAAAGGTTTCCTGAATTTCTTCTTGCTTCACCAAGTACTGCCAAAGTCTTTTCACAGACAGTGCCAGGTGGTGTTTGGATCTACAGAGACAATATATTTAATTATACATTTAAAATTCTGATTAACTTGATTATATCTACTTAGATTTATATAAATATTAATAACTAGAGGCCCAATGCATGAAGATTTGTGTAAGAATGGGCCTTCCTTTCCCTGGCTGCCAGCACCACCTTCGTTCCAGCCCGGAGCTGCCTTTCTACCTTTATTCCAGCCCGGAGCCACCTTTCCACCTTCCCACGCTGCCCAGAGACAGTGTGGAATGCCTATGTCATCACCATGGTGACAACACATGCATCCCGTCCTGTCCCTGGCCGCTCAGAGCCTGCGTGTGCAAAATAACCCACCATCTTTGTTGAGTTAATACGCATACTCACTCCGGATTGGCTGGTGGGCGTCACAAAGTTATGGTCAATTTGCATCTTTCTCTTTTATTAGTGTAGATAATACTTAACTAGAATCAAACCAAATCATCTTGGGCTATAATCAGCACTAGTAGACTTTTTCTTAAAGGACTGGATGGTAAATATTTTAGGCCTTGTAGGCCAGATGGTCTCTCCTACTATTACCCAGCTCTGTCAATGCAGTGGGAAAGGAGCAGAGATGATATTAAAATGAAAGGGTATGGCTGTGACTCAGTAATAGTTTATTTATAATATAGGAGGAAGGATGCCCTAACTGGTTTGGCTCAGTGGATAGAGCATCAGCCTGCAGACTCAAGAGTCCCAGGTTCGATTCCAGTCAAGGGCATGTGCCTTGGTTGCGGGCACATCCCTAGTAAGGGGTGTGCAAGAGGCAGCTGATCAATGTTTCTCTCTCATCGATGTTTCTAACTCTCTATCCCTCTCCCTTCCTCCCTGTATAAAATCAATAAAATATATTTTTAAAAGTAAATAAAAATACAATATAGGAGAAAGGATGAATTTGGCCCATGGGCTGCAGTTTGCTGACCCCTCACCTAGAAACATAATAGTTATGCTTCCTAGAAGAGATCTATAAGCAGAGCTACTAAAAGTGTTGTCCGTGAACACATACCAGTCCATGAAGTCTGTTACTGATGTCAATGAGGTAAGAGCTTATGAAAAAATGTAAATGGACTATCATTTAGTCACTCTAGCAAGACTTTGATGAAGCAAGCACTGCACTGATTATTTATCTTTTACACCTCAAAAACAGCAAACCAGTTTGCTGGCTATTTTGAATAGCACTGCTTAAGAATAGGTGCCAGTAAACTATGAGCCTGCCTTCCATTTTCAAAAATAAGGTGTATTATGTAACAGCCATGCCCATTCATTTACTACTTAACAGTTCACAGCTGCTTTTACTATACAATGGCAAGACTGAATAGTTGCCATAGAATTGTAAGGTCCCCAAAGCCTAAAATATTTACTTATTTGGACCTTTGCAGGAAATGTTTGCTAACCTCTGGACTATAACATGCATCATACAGAGTCTCAGAGATGAGCCTAGAAGAGCATATTATACACAAAAGGACTTAATATTTTTTCTTCAAATACTACCTGAAACCACTCTTGATTTAGTTAAACTCATACTTAAAAACAATATCCATAGGAAAACCTACTTGAAAGGAGTGTTTGTAGGTTCCAGCAAAGCTTTGTGGCGGAGAATTGCAGGACCTGCAGACAAACTCTCTTCAGAAGTGTAACTTGCAATATAGTTTTGAGGAGGCCCACCATGGACTTCAAGTCGTCGGAGAAGAACTTGCTCCCAACATTGAAGAGTTTTTAGAACTGCGTGACAAAGTGGTGAACTAACAGGAAGCTCTAAAATGAGAAAATAAAATTGACCCGCATTTATTTTCTGTAGTAAGATCCTATATTCAACTGTAAGAATGATTGAGATATTAACACACATTTTGTCAGAGGTGACATGAAGGAGGAGAATTCTAGAGTATAAAATAAAGGATAGCACCCGGCTAGTGTGGCTAAGTGGTTGAGCATCAACCTCTGAACCGGAAGATCAGGGTTCGATTCCTGGTCGGGGCACATGCCCAGGTTACAGGCTTGAGCCCTATTAGGGAGAATGCAGGAGGCAACAGATCAGTGATTTTCATCATTGATGTTTCTACCTCCCCCTCCCTTCCTCTCTGTCAACAATAAAAAAAAAGTATTTTAAAAAAGGATACCATAAATCTGTGTAACATTTCAACATAATTAGGTGGCCAAGGACATCAACAAAAAATGGGCAATCTAAGTCAAAATTGTATCATAGCTTTACAACTAGTACCTGGAATAATATTTATGACATGATTTAAATGACAGCTATGTCAATTACTGCTTCTGACTTAAATTTCACATAAAAATTTACTGGAATATTATAAAACTATGTCTGGGAAGAAAATCAATTGCTTTAACCTTCGTATCAGCCCAATTTCTGTATTATCACTATAATTTGCTTAGAAAATTAAATAATTCACCAAAGTAAAAAAAAAAAAGTTATGTAATACCATGAAATGCAGCACTTTCCAGTTTTACACTTCTATACTTTTGAATCCTAATCCTACTCTCAACTTCTAGCTCTTTACCTACAAAAATCGAAACATGTTCATCATGTGAATTCTTAATCTTTTAACTTTAGAAATGATCTTGATATACTACTATAGAATATGAGAATAAACTTCTCTCTCCATCATTCCAACATAATCACATATTAATTTTTAATGGCATTTTAGTCTTCACCTTTATATATATA
>PVJC01038272.1:0-16830 GCA_004026665.1 Murina feae | reverse complement strand
CAGGTCCTGGGTCCTGCGCTGTCCCGCCCTGCAGCCGCTCTGTGCACTCGGGAGGTCCCTCAGCCCGGCCTGTGCCCTCTCGCAGTCTGGGACCCCTCGGGGGATGCCCACCTGCTGGCGTGCCTGACCAGCCTGGGTGAGGGGTTTTAAGGCTGCCCACAGCTCCCATTGACCCAACGTCCCAGCAAGGCTGGCTGGAGGCAGGTTCTGGAGTTTTTTCTCCTATAATTGATACTGTTCCTTGAAGGCCTGGGGTTATCTTCTATAATTGATACACTGTTCCTTTAAGGCAGCCTTCTAACTAACTGAAGCCTCCTCTTTGCTTCACCTCACAGCGTCTATAATGAAACAATTGTTACTTTTACTGGTTAGGCCAGAGCTGCTCTTTCCTTCAGCTCCGGAGGATTCTATGATTGTTACATTGTTTCAAATGTTTCAAATCTGTGTTTTGCTAGAGGCAGTTTAATCGGAGCTGAGCTGAGCGGGCGCAGCTTCACTTTCGCTCCTGCTGCAATGGAAAGGGCTGTTTACTCAGGTCCGTGAGTGGCGGCCACCATGTTGGCTGGACTAATTTGCATACAGTCGCTCTGATTGGCTGGTGGGCGTGGCTTACCCGTCTCGGAGAAACGGTTAATTTTAATATTTCGCTTTTATAGAGTAGATGTTTAATAGCGCCCTTGGCTCTAATACTTTGAAGATGTTTTGTTTTAGGAGGCTAAGATTCTAAGGCTCCATAGATCTTCCTCATTCTAATGTGATGAGTGAGGTTCAATGGTTGTAAGTTTCTGTTTTCTAAGAGCTTTAAATTGACATTGTTTGCAAGTCTAAGGTGCTCTCCTGGTTCTATGATAAGCCCCGAGGCTGAGGTGATTCCACTGTGCTGCCACAGAGAGCACTCATTTAAAGCTGTGAGACTCCTGGGTCATGGCCCCAAATCTGTTAGATTCCAGTATCCTGTGATGCCAAGGCTAGAGGTTTCTCTTGTATTATTCTAAGACAGAAAGTCTTTTTAAAAAATACGTTTTTATTCATTTTTTAGATATAGAGGAAGGGAGAGGGAGACAGAAACATCGATGAGAGAGAAACATGAATCTGCTGCCTCCTGCACGCCCCCTACTGGGGATAGAGCCTGCAATCCGGGCATGTGCCCTGACCAGAACTGAACTGGAGACCTCTTGCTGCATGGACAACGTTCAATCCACTGAGCTACGCTGGCCTGGCTAAGACAGGAAGGTTTTAAAATGACTCCATGGCCCAGCTAGTGTTGCTCAGTTGGTTGAGTGTCGACCTATGACCCAGGTCACGGTTAGACTTCCAGTCAGGGCACATGCCCCGATGTGGGCTCGATCCCAGTAGGGGGCGTGCAGGAGGCAGCCAATCAATGATTCTCTCTCATCATTGATGTTTCTACCTCTCTCTCCCTTTCCCTTCCTCTCTGAAATAAAAGCATATTTAAAAATAAAAGAAAAATAAAAAGGATCTCATGGGGCCCTGGTCGGGTAGCTCAACTGGTTGGAGCATCGTCCCATACACCAAAAGGCTGCGGGTTCGATTCCTGGTCAGGGCACATACCTGGGTTTCAGGTTCAATCCCTGGTAAGAGCACGTATGAAAGGCAACTGGTCGATGTTTCTCTCTCTCTCTCCTCCTTCCTCTCTCAAATCAATAAAAACATATCCTTGGGTGAGGATTGAAAAAACAAAATGATTCCTTGGTTCTAAGGTGCTCCCATAGCTCTAAGATGACCCACGGTCCTAAGCCTGTGGGATTCCAAGATCCCTGGAGTCCCTGAGGTGACCCTGAGTGGAGCAGGAGGATGTGGGGGGGCCACCCAGGAAGGGCTGGGCTCACCTGTTGAGGCAGGCGGCGGCCCTGGTGCTGGTGCTCCAGCACTGGCAAAAGACGAGCTGATCTGTGTGCACAGAGCACTGATGCTGTCGCTGTCGCTGGCACCAGGCGGCTCCATCTCAGGCACTGGGAGGGCAGGGAAAGGCAGAGGTCAGTGAGAGTCCCAGACCCTGTTCTTGACCCCTTTGCCCTCAGGTGTTCCTCTCACAAGGTGTGTGGGTCGGTGGTAACTAAGTAAGCGGCCATGGTCACGAAAATGATAACTCTGCATATGTGTATGTGACATCTGGGTAGTGCAAGGAGTGTGTGACACTGGGCGGAGGAGAGATTACACCTTGATAGTCTGGACTGGACTCACAAGCCAGGTCAGAGCCAGAACTGAGACTGTGTTCTGTAAAGCCCCTGAGACTGTCTCCTTTGCCCCAGCTGTGCTGTTCCTGGAACAGGCCACCGCCTAGTCCAGGCAAGCATGTAAGTGGTTTCCCCTTACCTGGGGCAGGTCACTCCCCGCACCCCTTCCTTCCTGCCCTGCCCTGTCCTATATAACCTCTGAGCACCTGCCATGTGGCACAGAGGATATTCGTGTCCTCTTGCCTCTGCCCACAATGTGCCTTGTAAATCAATTCCCTTACTGAACTCCTGGTGTAGTGAAGGAGTCACCAGCCTCTTTCTCTGGCCTCTGAGCCCTGGGAAATTTTCCCAGCAGTTGGATGGCAGTCACAGGGGCCCCAAATAAAGGGGGACCTGTCTATAGCTACAAGCCAGAAGAAACATTTTTTTAATAATATATTTTATTGATTTTTTTAGAGAGAGGAAGGCAGAGAGATAGAGAGTTAGAAACATCAATGAAAGAGAAACATCGATCAGCTGCCTCCTGCACACCTCCTACTGGGGATGTGCCCGCAACCAAGGTATGTGTCCTTGGCTGGAATCGAACTTGGGATCTTTCAGTCTGCAGGCCGACACTCTATCCACTGAGCCAAACCAGTCAGGGCCAGAAGACATATTTAAACTGTTTAAAAACATATAGTGCCCAGCCAGCATGGCACAGTGGTTGAGCATAAACCTGTGAGCCATGATGTCACGGTTCAATTCCAGGTCACACACAGGCCTGGATTGCAGGCTTGAGCCCCAAAAGGGGGCGTGCGGGAGGCAGCCAATCAATGATTCTGTCTCATTGATGTTTCTGTCTCTCATTCTCGCTTCCTCTCTGAAATCAATATAATTAGATTTTTAAAAATAAAAACATATATTAATTTAAAAAATATATTTAAACACATAGATGGCAAGATCATTGACCAGTCAGAATGGATGTGGACCACACTGTTTTTCACTGGCTGGGGATCACTGGTCCTGCTTTGGGTGGCCAAATGGGGCCCTGCCCACTCAGGCCTATAACACATATCATGAGGGCAGAGACACAGCTGTGCCAGGAAGACAGTGAGCAGATGGGGGTCTCAAGGCCACTTGAGATGAGCAAAGGGACCATCTGAATAAACAACTGTGTGGGGCAACAAGTGCCTGTGACAGCTTAGCAACAGGTGTGATGCTCCAACCAGCAGGAGGAAGAAACTGGCTGGAGGAGTCAGCAGGGGGGACAGGGGGTGGGCAGGTGGGAGGGTATATGGCTTCCGGGTCATTTATGTGAATAGTGTGTGTGTTAGTCCGAATGAGCATGTAGCTTCAGAGGATGTGGTATCTGAGTGTGACTGCAATCCAGTGTGTGGTGACCTGTCAGTGATTCCCAAGTGCGAGCCCATCTGCCTGCATGAATCTGCATGTGTGACTTCCAAGTGTGCATGAATGCGGGGGGGGGGGGGGGGGGGGGGGGCGTACCTGCAACTTCCAATTATATGTGATTTTGGTGTGCACTTGACTAAGCGTGGGGTTGGAGTATGTGTGACACCTGCAGCAGACTGTAACATCTGTGTGAGTTGGTGAAATTTCTGTGTGCTAAATCACGTCTAAGCAAGTGAGCAATTGGCTACAGGAGTGTGAGGCTTCCCAATACGGCTTGGGGAGCCTAACCCCTCTAGGGAGCATGTGTGACAGCCCTGGGGGTGAGCTTAACCTCAGGTTGTAAGAGAACAGCAAAAAAGGGGTGCTGCAGGGCACGGAGGAGTAAATGCCAGTCATTCTCAACAAGCCCTGGCATCTGCCCAGCATCACCTTCTGGAGTAGCCCAGCCTCCTCGATACCCATCAACACCTCCCACACCAGTCCCCGAGGCTGTGAGGGTAGGTGTCTCGGATAAGGTGTCTGGAGGCAGGGGAGCAGGCCAGAGCACATGACTTCGCCAATAGCTGGGAGGAAAGGCAGCCCTTCTGCCTGTCTCCCTTGCTCAAAACGCACCACCTCTCCTCTCCCTTTCTCACTATAGCTGTTGCTTTATTTTTTCTTTAAATATATTTTTATTGATTTCAGAGAAGGGAAGGGAGAGGGAGAGCAATAGAAGCATCAATGATGAGAGAGAATCATTGATCAGCTGCTTCCTGCATGCCCCCTACTGGGGATTGAACCCACAACCTGGGCATGTGCCCTGACCAGGTTCGAATCATGACCTCCTGGTTCACTGGCCAACATTCAGCCACTGAGCCATACCGGCTGGGCCTGACATTGCTTTACGTCATGACATATACCATCTTTCTCCTTTCCTGGGCCCATCGCAGACATTAGTAATCAAACATAATGCTGTTCCCCCACTGAACTCTTTGCTCACCTCACCCCTCACCTGGCTCTTGCCTCTACAGGCCAAATCCAGGAAGACAGGACTGATCCTTGTGACTCCATCTTCCCTCCAAGCAAAATGGGACATTTAAGTTGCCTCTCTCCTAGCATCACCCCTGGCAGAATTGCTAATCAGCAATGTTGGTTGCTGCCCTGGCCCAGACCTTTGCCCTCAAGTGACATCACAGATCCACCACCACGCGCCCTGACCCAGTGATTCCCGCGCCCTTGTGCCCTCCATTTCCCGTTTCCTCTGGCCGTCTCTCTGTGGTGAAAACATGGCACTCCGATCGCTCTCCCTTCCTCCCTTGCCCACAGCAAACTGCTAATTATTCACATGGTGTGCCACCTTCTCCTTTTTTTTCCTCATGCAGAAGCTGGAAGGAGCTCATGATGTAAACCATCACTCTATTCTCGTGCCTCAGGCAGGCATTGTTAACCCATCACAGTCCTCTGTGACTCAGCCTGAATTCTTCATGTGGCCGGATCTCACGGCTTTACTGGCAAAGGCTGGTGCCTCAGTCTCCTCCTGAGCAAAATAATGGCATTGGTGCAGCTGCCCTCCTCCCCTCGTCAACAGCACTTTGCTAATCAGTCATGTAGGCCACCTTCTGCATTTCCCTCACCACAGCAGACATAGCTAATTGATCATGATTTGCACCACCTTTCTTTTGTCCTTTGTCCATAGCAGACACTGCTAATCGATCGTGATTTCTACTCTCTCTAGTCTGTGGCAGACACTGCTAATGGGTCACATGTTCACCTCTCATCTTTGTGCACAGTAGACAGTGCTAATCAACGCTGGTGGCCACCCCGTTCTCCATCTCGTGCACAGGCAGCGGCTTTGAGCCCCGGGCTCACCTGTGCTCTTCACCTGGAAGTCAGTGCGGCGCTGCAGCGTGGATGGCAGCTCATTCAGCCTCAGGCTCAGCTGCCGTTTGAAAGGCGAGTTCTTCTGGCTGAGCGCTGGGAACCCGCGGAAGGAGCCCTGGCGAACCAGCTGCTCCAGGGGGGCATGGCGTCGGGGGATGGCAGCTGCGGTGGTGCCTGCAGCCACTGGGGTGCCTGCCTCACCCTTCTCACCAGGGGATGTGGTGGCTGGTGTCGGGGACACGCGTCCAGGCTGGGCAGGGCCAGGAGCCGCAGTGGGGGCAGCTGCCGCCTCTGCTGGAGACACAGGAGACAGAGGTCAGATACCTCACCTCAGCATGGGAGGCCCTCCCACCTGGCCCCCTTGGTCCTTCCCCACGGTTGGTTGCCTTCCTCGCCCACCGTATCCTGCCCTCAAGACAGGCTGGTCAGGGCTGTGAATGTCCCTCACCCCCACCCAAGTCCAGACCGCTTTCCCCAGGAAGCCACTGAGGAATTTCATCCCAACCTAACCTTCTGTGTCTTGCTAGCTTTCTGCCACTGATCTCTTTCCTCTGCTGTCCCCCGTTTCCCCTCTGAGCCCTTCTATCTCCTTTTCGGACTAATGTAATGGACACTTGTTTGGTGCATGACTAATGAATCAGGCCTTGTTCCAAATGCCTGGCAATTACTAACTCATTCAATCTTTAAAACCACCCACTGAGGTCAATACTACCAGTATCCCCATTTTACAGAGGTGAAAACTGAGGCTCAGCAATGGTAAGTGACTTGCCCAAGCCACAGTGCTAGCAAGAGGCAGCCGACTCTGGAGTTGACAGTCCCATTACCCTAAACCGTCTCTCCACATCATGCTGTCTGCTTCTATCATCCTGTCTGTTCTCTCCCACCATTCTTCCCACCTCAACTACCTCCTCCCTTCCTCCAGTTGCTGCCCATCCTCCAGTGGTTCTCAACCTTCTGGCCCTTTAAATACACTTCCTCATGTTGTGACCCAACCATAAATTTATTGTCGTTGCTACTTCATAATGTAATGTTGCTACTGTTATGAATCATAATGTAAATATCTGATATGGTCTTACGTGACCCCTGTGAAAGGGTCATTCAACCTCCAAAGGGGCCTCGGCCCACACTTCCTCTGGGGAGCTTTCCAGATCTCTCCAGCCCTTCAGCCTGGTCTCCCTCTCCTCTGGGACTACCCAAGGCCTGCTCTTCCATGGCAGGGTCCCCTCACCCCTGCCAATATACGCACACCCTCCAATCAGGGCCTCACCCACACTGTAGCCTGAATGCCGGGGAGATTAAACTCAGGCCCAGAGTGAGCAGGGAGGCCACCTGGCATTTCTTCTCCCATCTTCCAGGTTGAGGCTGTGAGGCTCGCACCCAGGCCTGGCCCCCACCCCCAACCCCCCTTAGGGACCTTAGGAAGTCCTCCCGGCTCTCTGGGCTCCAGCTTCTGAACTATAACCCCTCCACCCCCGACTGGGCCTGCTGAGAGTGTCAGTTGAGGCAGTAAATGTTCCATGCTTTTCCTTCCTTTCTGAAAACATATTTTTTTAAAAAGAATGTTATTGATAAAGTAATAAAAATTAATTTAAAAATTTGTTTAAAAAATTGTTCTTAACTTTTTTGTTAGAACTACTTTAAACTTACAGAAAAGATGTTATAATGGAACAATGAGTGTGCGTGTTTCCTATCTTTTTTTAAAAATGTGTTTTTATTGATATTTAGCTGGAGAAAGGGAGAGGAGGTAGAAACATGGATGAGAGAGAAACATCAGTTGGCTGTCTCCTGCACAACCTCCACTGTGTACTGAGCCCACAACCGGGCATGTGACCTGACCGGGAATCGAACCAGTGACCTCAGTGCACGGGACAACGCTTAGTCCACTGATCCACACTGCCGGGCAAGCGCGCAGGTGCTCTTCACCTAAGATCCCTAGTGTTAACTGTTGTCATATGTACTCTCTCCCCACTTCTATAATTTCCTCTACCATTTAAGAGGAACTTTCCGTGTGGCCAGCATGGCTCAGTGGCTGAGCCTTGACCTATGAACCAGGGGGTCATGGTTCAATTACCGATGAGGGCACATGCCTGGTTTGGGGGCCGATCCCCAGCAAGAGACAGCCAATCAATGATTCTCTCTCATCACTGATGTTTTTATTTCTCTCTCCCTCTCCCTTCTTCTCTAAGATCAATACAGATATATATATATTTAAAATAGAGATATTACTCTGAAAAAAAAAAAAAGAGTAACTTTTAGACAACTTAACCCCAAGCCTTCAGCCTGTACCTCCAAAGAATAAGGACAGTCTCCTACACAACTGCAGTATAACTTCTCACTTGGGGAACTACACATGGGTACAATACTGTTAGCTAACCTACAGTCCATAGTCCAGTTTCCCCAACTGTCCAGATCATGTCCTTTATACATGTTCTTTTTTACATATATGCAGGACCACACACTGCATTTAATAACGCTTGTCAAATCTCATTAGTCTCCTTTAATCTGGAACAGTTCCCAATGGTAAATTCTTTGTCAATTTTAAGCAGTGTTTTCAAAAAATATTAAAACTAGAATCTGCAGAAATGAAAAATTAAGTCATATTGTGACTGAGCATATAATACACTTATGCTGAATTTTTTTTTTTTACAATTTACAAATGTATTTGCCAGGCACCTAGAATGTTAGAGTCTATCAGATATTTATCAGACTTTCTTGATGGCAACCAGAATAAGAAATACCTTTACATGATAACCTATTCCACGTACAAACACAAAACGAAATAAAGATATCATTAAGCTACACTCATCCTTACATTTGATTACTCTGTACTTCCTGTTTCATTCTCTTGTACACACTTCGAAAAGCCTGGGATCCTCCCTGAGCTGGCAGGTGACAGAGCCATCTGTGAACTTTGCTGAGATTCGTGGCCCACAGGATATTGCCCAAAGGACTCTTTAAACTAAATGAGCTTTGTAAACTGTAACCAGCCCTGACTGGTTTGGCTCAGTGGATAGAGCATCGGCCTGAAGACTGAAGGGTCCCAGGTTCGATTCCAGTCAAGGGCATGTACCTTGGTTGCCGGCACATCCCCAGTGGGAGGTGTGCAGGAGGCGGCTGATCGATGCTTCTCTCTCATCGATGTTTCTAACTCTCTCTCCCTCTCCCTTCCTCTCTGTAAAAAATCAATAAAATATATATTTTTTAAAACTGTAACCAAACTTTGTGGTTGGTGCTCCATTTTGTAAATTGCAGAGTCCCTCTACCGCTGCAGCTTTCCCTGCAACCCAGACCGGAGCTCCGGCCCCACCCTGCGCCCTGCCGCCCGGGCAGCACCCACCTTTCTTTTTGTCCGGGGCTTCTCGGTCAGTGGGCCGCCCACCCCCCGACAGGCGGAAGGAGCCCTCGCGGGCAAAGCTGGTGCGGCTGGCGTCGAAGGTGGCCGTGACCCCGCATTCCTTCTCCCGCCGCTGCTTCCGCTCCAGGCAGGCAGCAAAGGCACAGCCCACAGCGTGGCTCAGCCTCTCGCCCTGGGAGAAGAGGGTGGGGCCAAGGTCGGAGACGCTGAGTTGGGCACACTGCACACCAGGAGCCCTGGGTTCTAGCTCCCAGGTGCTGGGTGACCCCGGACAATCCCTCTGCCTCTCGGACCTCAGTGAACACTGCACCGAGGGACACAAATGACAGCCCTGAGCGAAAACAGGGCACATGCCTGGGTTTTGGGTTCAATCTCCGGTGGGGTTGTTCAGGAGATAGCCGATCAATGTTTCTCTCTCACATTAATGTTCCTCCCCTACCCCCTCTAAAAATAAAATCAATAAAAAATCTTAAAAAAAAAAGAAAAGAAATGCAATGGAGAAAGGAAAGGACATTCAAGGACTTGGCAAATAGAGAAAGATGTATCCTGAAGGCAAACCTTTATCATCTGAGTCCTTATCAGATCAGATAATATTGAGGAGGGATAAGCAAAAAAGAAGAAAAGGCCCTAGCTGGTGTGGCTCAGTAGATAGAGCTTCGGCTTGTGGATTAAAGGGTCCCAGGTTCGATTTAGGTCAAGGACACATACCTAGGTTGCAGGCTCTATCCCTGGGCACATGCGGGAGGCAACCAATCACTGTTTCTTTCTGTCTCTCCTTCTCCCTTCCATTCTCTCTAAAAACCAATGGAAAAATATCCTCAGGTGAGGATTAACAAAAAAGAAAAGAAAAGCGGTGAAGACAGAAAAAGCAAAAGAGAAAGAAAGAGAGAGAGAGAAGCATCAGGAACACAGTAAGAAAAAGAAGGTTGATAGTTCAAGTCCTGACTCACTAAAGTAACATTAAGAAAAATCAGAATTCTGATTGCATATTAGAAAATAGCCCCTGAAAAAATGGTGGAAGCTACACTGACACTCTCCCAGGACCAAACTGGAAGTACAACTAAAATACAGAAAAACCACCCTGAAATATCAACTGAGGACTAGCGGAGAGAACCCTGATAACCAAGGGAAGGAAGTGGAGACCGCATAGGGACTGGTAGGAAGTGCAGTGATGCCACAGGGCTGGCCAGGCTCCCACAGACAGCAGCTAAAGGGAGGGATATCTCAGCTGTGGGGACTTCCCACTGAGAACTCTGGGGTCTAAATCCCAAGCTGGGCTCACCACCCCAGAGCACCAGAACTGAGAAAGGTGCACACAGAACATCTGGCTGTGAAAAGCAGTAGAGTTGCTGACTGCCAGCCAGAGACGGCTAGAAATGCAGGCACCCTCTTAAAGGGCCAACACACAAAATTTCGTGCACAGCCACTCACCTTGGCTCCAGCAGAGGGAGGGCAGAGTGGACTGGAGCTGTGTGAGGAGAGTCCAGGGTTGGAGTCTCGGGGGGTGGAGCTCAGAGCACAACCCCGATTTCATGTACCGAGTCACTCCCTCATATTGCAGAGGACAGCTTTCTCCACAGGTCTTACCTATACAAGTTTTTGCTTGGGGTGAAGATAATTGCCCCACCATGTTGGAAGACATCTTGCTCCACACTGTGGTCTATAGCTTGAAGGTAATCAATACTGAATGTCAACTGGACTGTAGGCAGAGGAAGATCTCTAGAGGCTTTGACTCTGATCTTCTGGGCCCAGGGCTATGAAAAGCAGATCCTGGTGTAGAATCTTGTTCCTTTCCAAAGGCACCCAGCCCCAGCAGAGGGAGCCATAGCTGTGGATTGCTGATAGCCCCAAACAAGGTACCCAGGGCCAGTCAGAAACAGTGTCTGATATTATCCTGCACCAGAGATTAGGAGTTGTAGCAGATCTACCTAATATAGTCACAAACCCAAATAGGCAGTCAAAATGGGGAGACATAAAAAAATAAGAAAAAACCAGCCCTAGCCGGTTTGGCTCAGTGGATAGAGTGTCAGCCTGCGGACCAAAGGATTCCAGGTTCGATTCTGGACAAGGGCACATACCCGGGTTTGGGGCTCGAATCCCAGTAGAGGGTATGCAGGAGGCAGCCAATCCATGATTCTCTCTCATCATTGATGTTTCAGTCTCTTTTTGAAATCAATAAAAATATATTTTAAAAAATAACCCCAAAATGAAAGAACAAGAGAATTCTCCAGCAGAAGTGCTAAATGAAATGGAGCTAAGAAACTTATCTTGCCCTGACTGGTTTGGCTCAGTGGATAAAGTGTCGGCCTGTGGACCAAAGGATTCCAGGTTCGATTCCTGTCAAGGGCATGTACCTTGGTTGCAGGCACATTCCCCGTGGGGAGTATGCAGGAGGCAGCTGATCAATGTTTCTAACTCTGTCCCTCTCTCTTCCTCTCTGTGAAAAATCAATAAAATATATTTTTTAAAAAAGAAATTTATCTGATATACAGTTCAGAATAATGATGGCAAAGATGCTCAATAGCATGAGAAAAGGTATAGTAACTATGAAAAAAGACCAGTCGGAAATACAGAATGACATAGCACTAAGAAAGAACACACTGGAAGAAATACACAGCAGACTAGGGGAAGCTGAGAATTGGATCAGTGACAAGGTAGAAAAAAAAAACCACTCAATTAGAGAACCAAAAAGAAAAAAAAAACAATTAAAAAACAGGAAGACAACTTAAGGGAGCTGCAGGACAACATGAAATGTAACAATATTCACATAATAGGAGTGCCAGAAGAAGGTGAACAAAAGGATAGAGAACATATTTGAAGAAATAATGGCAGAAAATTTCCTTAACTTGGTGAAGGAAAAGTTGCACAAGTTCAGGAAGCACAGAGAGCTCCAAGCAAGAAGAACTCAAACAGACCCATGCTCAGACATATCATAATTAAAATGACAAAAATTAAAGACAAAGAGAGAATCTTAAAGGCAGCAAGAGAAAAGCAAACTGTTACCTACAAGGGAGCTCCCATAAGTCTGTCAGCTGATTTCTCATCAGAAACTTTACAGGCAGAAGGAAATGGCATGAAGTATTTAAGGTAATGAAAAGCAAGGATCTGAAACCAAGACAACTATAGTCAGCAAGGCTATCATTCAAAATAGATGGTGAAATAAAGAGCTTCCCAGACCAAAAAAAGGCTAAAGACGTTTATCACCACAAAACCTGAACTACAAGAAATGCTAAAGGGACTGCTGTACTGAGAAGAAGAAAAAGAAAGCGAGAGCAAGAGCGAGAGAGAGAGAGAGAGAGAGAGACATAGGCATACAGAATTAAAATGGCAATAAATAAGTATCTATCAACAATAACCTTAATGTAAATGGATTAAATGCTCTAATAAAAGATGTAGGGTAGCTGAATAGATACAAAAATGTGACCCAATTATATGCTGCCTATAAAAGTCCCACCTCAGAACAAAAGACTCACACAGGATGAGAGTGAAGGAATGGAAAAAATTTCCCATGCAAATGGAAACGAAAAAAAGATGGGGTAGAAATACTCGCATCTGACAAAAAAAGACTTCAAAATGAAGACAAGAGACCACAAATGTCACAACATAATATTAAACAGATTGCTCCAAGAAGGAAATATAACCCTGGCAAACAAATATACATCTAATATAGGAACACCTAAATCTGTATAAATAAAAATGTATATATTTGTTTGTTCAAAATCTCAAATCTCTGAAAGTTCTTCACCAATTGCTTTGAAATTTTGACACAACGTTGCATTCAAATACGCACATGTTTTTATATACCTACATTATATAGATGTTACATCTGTGACAGGTAAAAACATGCTTTTTTTGAAAAAACAGGTAAAAACATGCTTTTTTGAAAAACAGTGCCATCTGTTGGACATAAAAGCAACACACACTACAAACTTAACATTATTCAGTCTAACATTCAAAGCCAGGCAGTCACACACAAGTCTATCGACACTGTTGTGGAAGCAGATGAAGCAGTTAATTATCCAACAGAATTTTGGAATTCACTCAATCTGCCAGGGATGGAATTCAATCGGAGTGCCAATTATCATGTTGTGAAATATCAACCAGTGTGGGGCTTGGCCTCGGGCCGGGGCTGGGCTGGGGTTTGAGGTGCAGGCGGCTGCTGTGGTCCCCCTCATGCTGGCGGCCGAGGACTCACGGGGAGTGTGGCAAGCGAGGGCAGGGGAGCTTCCTCGGCTCCTTTTTCCTCCGACTTTTGGGTAGCTTGGCGAAGGCCCCTGCCAGTGGGAGTCGGGAGGGGCTGGGCTGCTTTGGGTGAAGGGCATGGGCTGCCGATGGGGAGTGGGGGTGCAAGCAGATGCTGGGGGCCCCGGGCTGCAGAGGCGCACGTGTGCGAGGCCAGACCAGCCCGATTTGGGGGGGGGGGGCGGCGGCGTGCCAGGGGCAGCTGCCCAGAAGGGTGCATTGTGTACCCACAAGCATTGTACAATTAAATGTATTAGAAACATGTGCTTTCTCTTTTCTTTCTTTTCCATTTAAGCAGTCTGAGCCAGGCGAGGGCAGGGGAGCTTCCTTGGCTCCTTTTTCCTCCAGCTTTTGGGCGGCTTGGTGAGGACCCCTGCTAGCAGGAGTTGGGAGTGGCCAGGCTGCTTTGGGCGCGGGGTGCAGGGCGCGGGCCGCCAGTGGGGAGCGAGGGTGCAGGCCGGCGCTGGGGGGCCCAGGCTGCAGAGTCGCACGTGTGCAGGGCCAGACCAGCTGAGCGGGGCGGCGGTGTGCCAGGCATTGTATACCCACAAGCATTGTGCAATTAAACATATTAGAAACATGTGCTTTCTCTTGTCTTTCTTTTCCATTTAAGCAGACTGAGCCACAGCAACGTGTGGCCAGGTACAGCTAGTAAATAGATAAACTTCTAGAGGACTTCAAGGGAGAGATCTACAGCAATACAGTAATAGTAGGGCACTTTAACACCCTGCTGATTTCACTACATAGATCTTTCAGACAAAAAATTTAAAGGAAACAGTGACTCTAAATGACATACTAGATCAAATGAATTTAACTGACATTTATGTAACATTTCACCCCAAAGTTGCCGAATATATTCTTCTCAAGTGTGCATGGGTCATTCACAAAGATAGACCACGTTAGGACACAAAACAAGTCTCTACAAGTTCAAGAAGACTGAAATCACATGAAGCATCTTCTCAGATCGCAGTGGAATGAAATTAGAAATCAACTACAGTGAAAATCATTCAAACACATGGAGGCTAAATAGCATTATATTAAACAATGAATGGGGAAGAAACCAAGATGGCAGCACAGGTAAACACCTGAAATTACTGCCCTGCACAACCAGTTAAAAATACAATGAAAAGAAAAAACGGACACCGCCCAGAACCACAGGAAGGCTGGCTGAATGGAAATCCTACAACCAGAAAGAGAAAAGCACACTAAGACTCAGAGGAGGTGCAGAAGTAAGTGCAGAGGTACAGAGGTGCACGCGGAAAGGGCTTGCAGAAAGGGCTAGCAACTGAGGACGCGCTTGTCTTTTCCAATCCGGAGGGAGGCACAAGCTCCCTACGGCTCTGGACTCCAGTTCTAGGCGAGTTTCTGGGGACCCAGACTTATATGGGGAGAAACTGGACTATTTGGCAGTGGGAGGAGCTTCAGAGTGGCTTTCTCTCAGCGGTGCTTGCAGCGATTACAGCGGGACACTGAGGCAGGGCTGAGGATCAGCCATAACTGTTTGCTCCACCCTATTGATTCCCTGAGACCCCGCCCACCCAAGCTGCGTGCAGAGGCTTTTGCATATGAAAGGCCTGGCCCTTTGAATCTACAATTACCTAACAAACGGCAATTGGGTCAGACAGACCCAGAACATCCAAAAGAAGACCCAAGGCCCCACAGCAGCCTGCACTGCTTCACAGCTGGGCCTCATCTGTTTGGGCACCTCCAAACCCCAAACAGAGAAGAGGAATCTGCAGATCTCTCCATAGCCCCTGCTGGGTAGCCTCTGCCTAAATTAGCACTTCCATAGAGATCCAAGAGCTAGTGTACCAGTGGTCAGAGTGGGACCATCCAGATTATAACTCCTCAGATCCATAAGGAACACACTCAGGGAGCAGACTCAGTGAGCACCAAAGCCCCACTGAAGCAAGTCTTGCCCCATAAGGATGTCTCCAGCATAGTTCTCCCACTGTAGACACAGCTGATTCTCACAGGCAATTGGCCTGGAGGTCAATTCCTCCCAGTGATACCTACAACAATCAAGGCTTAACTACAAGACTATGTACAAAGCCCCCAAAGGGGTGCACCAAGAGTGTTCACCTCAGGTAATTGGGGAGGCTGAGCCACTCGGCCCTATAGGACACCTAACACAGAAAGCCACCTTATCAACACAGGGAAGCTGCCAAAATGTGAAGACAAAGAGACAGATCACAAATGACAGAAATGGAGAAAAGCAAATGACTGGATACAGAATTCAAAAGTACGGTTTTAAGGTTTTTCAAGAATTTTCCAGAAACTGCTGATAAACTTAGTGAGACCCTCAATAAATCTAAGCATACACTGACTAAAATAAAGAATATTATACAGAGATACAACAACAGACTAGAGGATCGCAATGATTTGAAATACGAAGAAGCAAAAAACACCCAACCAGAAAGGCAAAAAGAAAAAAGAATCCAAAAATATGAAGATAGTGTAAGGAGTCTCTGGGACAACTTCAAATGTACCAACATCCGAATTATAGCGGTGCCAGAAGAAGAGAGCAAGATATTGAAAGCCTATTTGAAGAAATAATGACAGAAAACTTCCCCTACCTGGTGAAAGAAATAGACTTACAAGTCCAGGAAGTGAAGAGAACCCCAAATAAGAAGAATTCAAAGAGGACCACACCAAGACACATCATAATTAAAATGCCAAGAGCAAAAGACAAAGAGAGAATCTTAAAAGCAGCAAGAGAAAAACAGTTAGTTACCTACAAGGGAACACCCATGTGATTGTCAGCTGATTTCTCAACAGAAACTATGTGAGCCAGAAGGGAGTGGCAAGAAATATTCAAAGTGATGAATAGCAAGAACCTACAACCAAGACTACTTTACCCAGCAAAGCTATCATGCAGAATTGAAGGTCAGATAAAGAGCTTCACAGATAATGAAAAGATAAAGGAGTTCATCACCACCAAACCAGTATTACATGAAAAGTTGAAGTGTATTCTTTAAGAAGGGGAAAAAGAAGGAAAAGGTAAATATAAAAATTATGAACAACTAAGTGACAACAAATACATATCTATCAACAAGTGAATCTAAAAATCAAGTGAGTAAAAAATCTGATGAACAGAATAAACTGGTGAATATAATAGAATCAGGGGCATAGAAAGGGAGTGGACTGGTAATTCTGGGGGATGGGGGAGGATGTGGGAGGTGTGGAAAGAGACTGGACAAATATCGTACACTTATGGATGAGGACAGTGGCGGGAGGGGGGTGTAAGAGAAGAGGGTGGGGTGAGAACTGGGTGGAGGGGAGTTATGAGGGGGAAAAAAGAGGAACCACTATAATAATCTAAACTAATAAAAGCGAAATATTAAAATTAACCGTTTCTCCGAGACAGGGTAAGCCACGCCCACCAGCCAATCAGAGCGGCTCTATGCAAATTAGCCCAGCCAACATGGCGGCCGCCACTCACGGACCTGAGTAAACAGCCCTTTCCATTGCGGCAGGAGGGAAAGTGAAGCTGAGCCCTTCAGCTCAGCTCCAATTAAACTGCCTCTAGCGAAACGCAGCTTTTTGAAACATTGTAACAATCACAGAATCCTCCGGAGCTGAAGGAAAGAGCAGCTCCGGCCTAACCAGTAAAAGTAACAATTGTTTCATTACAGACGCTGCGAGGTGAAGCAGAGGCTTCGTTAGTAGTTAGAAGGCCGCCTTAAAGGAACAGTGTATCAATTACAGTGTATCAAGGAACAGTATCAATTATAGGAGAAAAAACTCCGGAAATCTGCGTCCAGCCAGCCTTGCTGGGACGTTGGG
>PVJC01038271.1:0-16826 GCA_004026665.1 Murina feae | reverse complement strand
TGACGTGCCTGTCCACTTCTGGGCAGACAGTGCCACAATAACAGCCCATCAAGCATCTGACATCACTTTCGGCCTGCCGTCACGACCAGGAGGAGACCCCAGGACAAGTTCTGGCCCAGACTCTCTGTGGGGGTAGCAGGGAAAAGCTGTACCCTGGCTCAGGGATGAGCTGCTGGCAGCAGAGGGGTGAGCATCTGTATAAAACCTCTAAGAAGGCAACCCAGAGACTCTGAGATGGTAGGGACTGCATCTGTCTGGTTTCCCACCATATCCCTGAGCCTGATATGAGGCCTGCCCAACTATGTCACCAGTACATGTCTGCTGAGGAATGAATGAATGGGTGGCAGTTGATCTTCCAGCTGCATATCTGGTGGTGCTGCCTTGAAGAGGCCCTACCTCAGTAGAGAAGAACAGGGGATGGAGAAACAGGTCTCATTCTGGTTCCATCATTCAGGGACATCCAGGCAGACAGACGCTCACGCGATACTGGTTGATGTGATAACCAAGCTGGCTACTTAAGTGACTAATGGGCGGGAAGTGTATACAGAGTGGATATGCTGGAAAAAGGGAGGATTCACGTCCTAGGCAGGATGGAATGAAATTGCACCACATTACTCAGAATGATGGATAATTTAAAACTTAAGGATTTTTTATTTGTGAAATTTTCCATTTAATATTTTCAGACCATGGTTGATCATGGATAACTGAAACTATTGAAAGCAAACCTGCAATAAGAAGTAAATTAGAGGTGATTTTTTTTTTTATGAACTTAAGAACTTGAATTTGGCTCTACAGAGGAGCAAAATTCTTCTATCAAATTCCTAGTTACATTGCTAATTTGGTTTTTCATTCTCTTGTGGCCAATTCTAAATCTAGGGATATAATCCATCTTCCTTGACGTGAGGGTCATGATCATAAGGTTTTTCTCCTCACTTGAGTCATTAGGCATAAGATCAAGACCACCGTCAGGCAAGTGGGCATTTCCTCCAGGGAATCTAGAGAATGATTAACACACAGACTTAAGGAATTCTTCTGAAAAAATATTTTCTCAGACCCTTTTAAGGAAATAGTCAGCCCACGGAGACAAAACTCTACACACACACACACACACACACACACACACACCACACATACTTCCTGGGGCTGGCCCCACCCCCCTAGCAGCACAGGTAGCCCTCCCAACACTGGGTATGAATTAACCCCTGATCTCTGCTGCAGAGGTGTTGACAGATGCCATAGTGCTACTCAGACAAATGATTCATTTTCAGCTCAGACTCCAAGCAGTAGTAACTCTTCCTACAAAGACATTCAACCCCTTCCTATAACCAGAGTCAGGCAACCATGAGTCCTACAAAGAGACTACAGCCAGGAGCAGGCTGAGAGCTCCGGTTGGAGGGGCAGAGCTGCCACTCTGTGCTGCCCTGCTTGGCATGGGCAGAGCCTTCTGCAGAAATCAATTGATAAAGAATCTCCTTTACAGACTGTGCTTTGAATAAGTGGGGAAGTTAAGACTTAATTATAAGAGTTCGAAGCAAATAAGCAGCTGCCCAGGCACAGAACAGACCTGCCAAGACAAAAGCGACCCCAGACACACACAGCACAGGCCCGCATTGGACCTAAACCTTTCCCGTGGCAAGTGTGAGGAAGGATGACGTGGTCCCTGGGTGAGTAGAAGCTGACGCTCCACGGCAGCCATGTTTACTCTGAAAATTGTGGCCTCCTTCTCAAACAATCCTTTTGTCAGTTTCATAAACCCCTTTTTAGAGACCATCAACTATAGCTACCTGGACTGAACACACTGTACCTGGTCCCCAGAAATCCCAAGTAAAAGGAAGCCTTTATGGAATTCCATCCTAACAAGGCCCAGGTGTGCCACTGTTACATTTAAAAAAAAAACCGCCCTAACCGGTTTGTCTCAGTGGATAGAGCATCGCCTGCGGAATGAAAGGACCCAGGTTCCATTCCGGTCAAGGGCATGTACCTTGGTTTCGGGCACATCCCCAACAGGAGGTGTGCAGGAGGCAGCTGATCGATGTTTCTCTCTCATTGATGTTTCTACCTCTCTATCCCTCTCCCTTCCTCTCTCTGTAAAAAATCAATAGAATATTTTTTTTTAAAAACCGATTGGAGGGGTGGAACAGCGGGTGACACTTGCTTTGCAGCATCTCAGTGGTTTGCATCTGTGCAGTGGTTTCTGTTGTGTCCTGATGGGTCCTTCCTAGTGACCACCTTGCCTCGCCCATTTTGGTTTACAGATTCCCCCGCACGAGGGGCCATGTCTCCTCCAACAGTTTATGGGCTGCCAAGATCAGAAACAATGTCTGGTGCCACGAAGGGAGAGAAATGTCTGATTCCCCTCCACCTGAGTGATGTCAGACAGGAGCCATGTCATCACCTGCATACACACAGTGCCCACCCCGCAGGGGCCTCCTGCCCAGCCGGGACCTCCCTGACCCTTGCCCTGTCTCCACAGGTTTCGGCATGACCACCCCCGCCACCGTGGGTGGGAAGGCCTTCCTCATCGCCTACGGGCTGTTCGGCTGCGCTGGGACCATCCTGTTCTTCAACCTCTTCCTGGAGCGCATCATCTCGCTGCTGGCCTTCATCATGCGCGCCTGCCGGGAGCACCAGCTGCGCCGCAGCGGCTTGCTGCCCGCCACCTTCGGCCGCGGCTCTGCGCTCTCGGAGGCCGACTGCCTGGCGGGCTGGAAGCCCTCGGTGTACCACGTGCTGCTGATTCTGGGCCTGTTCGCCGTGCTGCTGTCGTGCTGCGCCTCGGCCATGTACGCCAGCGTGGAGGGCTGGGACTACGTGGACTCGCTCTACTTCTGCTTCGTTACCTTCAGCACCATCGGCTTCGGGGACCTGGTGAGCAGCCAGCACGCCGCCTACCGGAACCAGGGGCTGTACCGCCTGGGGAACTTCCTCTTCATCCTGCTCGGCGTGTGCTGCATCTACTCGCTCTTCAACGTCATCTCCATCCTCATCAAGCAGGTGCTCAACTGGATGCTGCGCAAGCTGAGCTGCCGCTGCTGCGCGCGCTGCTGCCCGGCGCCGGGCGCGCCCCTGGCCCGACGCAACGCCATCACCCCGGGCTCCAGGCTGCGCCGCCGCCTCACGGCGCTGGGCGTCGACCCCGCGACCTGCGACAGCGACACCGAAGGCCGCCGCCTGTCGGGCGAGCTCATCTCCATGCGCGACCTCACCGCCTCCAACAAGGTGTCGCTGGCGCTGCTGCAGAAGCAGCTGTCCGAGACGGCCAACGGCTACCCGCGCAGCGTGTGCGTCCACACGCGCCAGAACGGCTTCTCGGGCGGCGTGGGCGCCCTGGGCATCATGAACAACCGCCTGGCCGAGACCAGCGCCTCCAGGTAGACCGCCCGCCTGCCCGCCTCCCGGGGACCCCCTCCAGGCTGGCGTGCCACCAGGCGTGGCTTGCTTTCCTTCTCTCAGACGCTGGCGCTTTCTTAATCTTTATCCAATAAAATGAAACAAAAAAATTATTTTTTTTAAAGAAATACTATTTGGACAGGCCTGATGGTATCAGGGGCAGGTTTGGGGGGAACCTGTTTTTCTTGTGGGTCCCCTCTTGGAGAACCGTGGCTCCCAGCAGATTCTCCTCCAGGGAGAGAAAAAGTGGCACCCAGACCCTCACGCGATGCATACCTCAGCCAGGAGAGTGAGAGTCCTGGGTTGTGCAGACTGGCATTAAACCCGGTCCCCATGCGCAGAAGCAGCCGGCAACCCCAAAACATATGGTGCAACTTTACATGGCTCTGAGTTACCTCCGCAGCATTTAGACTCCTGGCCCAGCCTAGCAGCTTCCTTCTGGTCGTCAGAAGTGATATAGTCACAGTTTTGACAGATGGGGGTGGGGAGAGCCATCTGTTACCTCTTGATGTATATATATAGCACAGCCGCTACACACAAGTGGTGTAGTATTATGCAATGAGATGAAACAAGCACCAACTCCGGGACTGTGGTGTTTCCGAGATTTGGAAATGGCAATGGTAAGGGGCTTAGCTGGCCTTTCTCAGCCTGTATTTCTCTTAGCACAGTACCCGGGGCAGCTACTTGTAATGAAGGAAATCAGGGTGGCCTGCCGGAGGGGAGCTCTGGGCTGCAGGAGCCCCGCTCTGCGCCAGCTGCCTGATCTCAGAGGCTCCAGGCATATCTCTGAACCCTCAACCCTCCTTTCTCTCACCAGCACCGCCCACTAGATCGCTGCTCATCATTAACCAGGAATGTGCATCTTCTCAAAGTTGTGCTTTGTTAGCGTGGGTTCTTTTTCCTCCCTAACTCTTGATCAGTTCAACATTTTTCCCTTTTAGAGAGAGCCGAAGGGTGCAGAGCACAGCCCCAGCCCACCCTCCTTCTTAAGTAGGGCTCTGCCAGCCACAGCTTGGAGGCACCAGGAACCCAAAGCAGCCATTTTACACATGTCAGAGAATTGGGCTTCAGAGCCCATAGTGTTTTAGGGGCACATCCCATTCTAAAGCCTATTTGACCCCCATGGATATTCAAGTGAATGTGTTTCCTCCACAGAGCACGTACTGGAGGTGGAGGAAGCTGGGAGGGAGGCAGCTGCAGAACAGGAAGACGAAACAATTTTAGGATTCCAGTTTTGCTCTGGAAGAGCCTCAAGCTGAGGGACAGGTTCTCCCAGAGGCTCCCTCTGCCACACGGGGGTCACTGACGTGGAGGAGGGCCAGATCCCCCTCCGTTATTGAAAGGAAGGGGGTCTTGGACTATGAAGGAACAAAACTTTCAGCTCATTTTTCTCATCTGGAAAGATGATGATCCCAAGGACAAATGCCAGAGTCTAGTCAGACATGGTGTGACCCGACAGCATATAGATTCAGCTTCTGACAGGGAGTCTTAGAAAGCACCAGACGTCTCACACCACCGCCTGCTGGAGATGCACTGAAAGCTGTGAAACCTCCCTCCCTGGCAGTGAGGAAAGCATGTGTCTGGAACACACACACATATACACACATGCATGCACACATGCATGCACACGCTTAAGAGTCCCACTTGAATGTCAGCCTCTCCTTTTCCCTTCTAGTTCATGGCAGAAGGAAAAAATGACTCTCCAGCTACTTTGAGTAATTTCTAGTTTGAGCTGAAATAAGTTTTTAAACACAAGCCCTAAACTGGGGATGAAGCCCAGGAGGCAAAGTGGCCAGGAGGGAGGTCAGTGTTGCTAAATCCTGAAGGGCAGGCTTCCGGAGGGCCATGCTTTCGGGATCCACTGTGATTGTCAGGCAAGCTCCCGAGCATCCCCACCCCACCCTGCCCCACCCCACACCCGCCCAGAGTCTGAGTGACGACTGCAGTCACACCGAAGGGAGTGCACACTCAGGCACACGTTCTCTAGGGCAGGGCCCTCTCACAGGGCCTAGACATAAAGTGTCAGATTCATCCCTTTAAAAGAAGGAAAAATTAAAAGGCATCCAATTAGATGTGTCACCTAGGCAACGAGAAATAACTTGGGGATCAGAGCCATCCAGAGGGGGAAGTAGAGTTCCCCATGATAGAGGCATCTAAATCGTGAGGTCTTAATAGCTGGCAAATAGCAGTCAACCTAGAGGGAGTGAGCCCCAGGGACAGCACGGGAGGCCTAAGACCCAGCTGGCAAGGCTCTTTGAGGTAGACAGGCCAAAATGATGTCCTGGTGGTTCCAGTGACCACACACATGACTGTGCAGGATCCCATCCCCACAGAAGGGAACAGGACCTGCCTCCAGAAAAGAACAACTCAGAAGCCCCTTTGGCAGTCTTCCCTGTCAGCAAGGCTTCCTGAAGTCTACCCTAAGATGTGCATGCGTCTGCCTTCGCTGTGTTCACTTCTTTTCCTACACTTTGAAAGGAGGCCATTGTGGGCAGCTTGGGCAAGCTTCTGAGGGCATAGGTTTGAGGGGGCCGGGAATAAACCTTCCCTCTAAGCAACCTCCAGAAGAACACCAGTCTGCCAATGTCCAGGGGCAGGATCCAGTGGCGCATGTGTGTTTTTGCCTATGTTCTTCTGGCCCCTTCCCCCATCTCAGTATATCACTGTCGGTCACCTCAGACCAAAAAGCTCCCCAGATGCCAGGAAATGCTTCCTGGGAAAAGCTGGGCTCCCAAATCCAGGAGGATTAATGGAGCTTAGACCACATCTACAAGGATTGTTCAACACCCTGCTTAAGGGTGGGCACTGAGAACCAGAGTCCTTGGCAAGCAGGGGTGAGGCCTCCCCATCATTCCAGGAGCAGTGGCATTGACAGGGACCCCCTTCTTTGGTGCAGGTTCTTCAGAACCTCAGGGTAAGAGAGCGCTCCATTTTCTTAGATGCTGTGGCCTCTCTCACCATGTGGGGTCTCCAGTTTGACCCACAGCTGTCTGCTCACTGCAGTCTACAACTCCCCCAGGCACCAGGAGTCACTACCTAACCTTAGGCCCACACTCACGCCCTCCAATGCTGGGATGCTGGGGCTGAGGGGCAAAGATGGCATGAGCTCTTAGGGAGCCCTTGCCACACTCTGTGGCCACTCAGAGGGTCTTGGCGAATAACTGAGCTGGGTCTTCTGACTCCAGACGGCTCGCCAGTGGGGCCCTTGCTAGCTAATCAGGCCGGGAGGTCAGGCCCCTATGTCCTCTGGCTGAAGCCAGAGCCTCCTGGCCTGGGAAAGGAGGCAGAAGTCTCAGGCAGTCTCAGGCACTCAGCTTGTGGACAATGCCTGACAATCCTGAGCATTTGCCCAGGAGCCTCACACACCACAGTAACACACACACACATACACACACACACACACCAGCCTTACCAAGAGCGACTAGCTCCACTCCCCCAAGGAAAAATCCTAGTCTGTGTCACTTTAAGAAGAAAGATTTCCCATTTTTAA
Source organism: Murina feae (assembly GCA_004026665.1). NCBI lineage: Eukaryota > Metazoa > Chordata > Mammalia > Chiroptera > Vespertilionidae > Murina > Murina feae. The sequence goes on along the minus strand of PVJC01038271.1, from coordinate 9,946 downwards.
CTCCCTGAAGATCTACTAGAGCCAGGAAAATTCTTCTCTGCCTGGGGCAGTTCCATGTACACGTTGCATGAATTTGTATTTTACACAGAAGCCAGCATCCAAACCCAAGTGAAGCCCTGGCAGATAGCTGCTGAATTCACCCAGGCTCCTGCAGCCCTCGCTCAGGCCTCCTGGCAGGGCCCTCTCTCTTCCTGTGTGCTGTGGGGTGAGGGGTGACTGAGTTCTCATGGTCAGAGGAGCCCCGGGGTTCTGAGGAACCGAGGCTGAGGGCAGCCCGCAGAGAGCTGTGGCCAGGTGGTTTCATCTTACTGTAACTTTTTACATTCTTTTTAAAAAGCACAATTCCACAGGCACACTGTCTGGAACGCACATCCGGACAGACTGCTTAGGGCACTGCTGAGTCCAGAAGAGGCTGCTGGGGCCGCTTTGTTGCTGTGGTTATATAACACGCTCGCTCCATTCCCTGGGGTGGGGAGGGCTGGAGAGCTGCTGAACCCAGCGTGGACTCGTGGACTCGAGCCTGGACTCTTGATCCTGGAGCAGCTTGGCCGCACCTCCAGGCTCTCGCGGCATCTCGGCCCGCCCAGCCGGTCTCATTATGCATTGGGAAGCTATGGGATTTCTGCACTAACCTGACCCAAGCCCCCTTCCCCTCTTTTCTAGCCTCTTCCCCTCCCTCTCCTCTTTAGGGAAGCTCCCCCTAGCTTTACAAATTATTTTCTATGCTTCATGTTCCCTCCGGAGGGGTGGGTAGAGCATGCGGGGCAGGCCTGCAGGGTTTCTTAAACAATACGTTTATTTTTCTGAGCAGCGCTCCAAGAGAGGGCTTGAAGGGTATCTGAATTAACGGTGAATAAAATGTAGCCTGCCACCCCTCGAGCTGTTTGCTTTCTGTCTGTCGGAGCCACCTGCCTCCATCTCCCTGCTCACACCGCCTCTCTGGGCCCCCAGGGGACTTCTGTTTGGAGGATTGGGCTTGGGTGGCAGCTCCCAGAGGGGTGGGTGGGGGACAACAATGAACCTTGCAGGCAGCTTGGGCAGATGGGCCAAGGCCAGTATCTGATAGCCAGGGCCAGAAAGAAGGCAGGGGTGCCCAGGAAACGAGCTGGGGGAGTTGGAGGATGTGGCCCTGGTCTCTGGCTCTGGGTGTGCACTGGTCTTTCCAAAGGCAGCTTTAAAGATACAGATGCCCAGGCTCCTCCCACCCCCGAGATTCTGACTTCAATGGCGTGAGGAGGAGCTCAGGCAGGCACTGGAACTTTGGGGAAGCTGCCAAGGTGATTCTAATGGTCAACCAAGGTCTTGAACTTACACTTTAACACACAGCACTCACACTGTGGTGTGGAAAGAGCACTCATGTAGAAGTTCGGGAGGTCTGATTCTTAGTCTTGCACTTGGCAGTCACTGTGCTTGCTCAGATCTGCAGTGTCCCCCACCTCCCAGGAGTCTTATGAGAAGGAAATGAGAGGCTGGGAACTCTGAAAGGTATGAAGTGCTCCATAAATGCAGTGTCACCATTGTTAGAGGAATTTCATAACAATAAGGGACCGGGCAGCCCCTATCACCTCTGCAGGGGAGCCTTACTGCAGGACCAGCTGGGAAGAAGGCTGCCTGCAATGCCTTTGCAAACCTGTCCTTATTGACACCACCTTAGTCACCAGCAGGTAGTGCCAAATAGTGCGCACTCCACCGAGGCTCTCTCTTCCTCCACAGCCCCCTCCCCCAGGCCATCCTTTTCCTTCAGGTTGCCTTGGAGACGAGAAGTAATTGGCAGGTCACGCAAGTCCTGACCCTACCACCTCAATCTGCAAAATCACTCTAGCCTCCTCCAACCCAAAATGTTGCATTCAGCTGCAGTAACATCCTCGCTGGTCTTTTTGGTCTTTTCAATGCTGGTCAAAGGTACTTAACTGATTTCATCACCTGCCTATGAATCACCCCCGCAGTTGGTAAAACTTGGGCCTGCAGTCTTTCTGGAAAGAAGCCTTCCCATTTCCCTGCTTCCAGCCAACTGTGGCAGCAGAGGGGTCTGGGCTCAGCTCACCCATCAGCCCTCCTCTCCCTTTGGGAGTCCTGCCCTAGCTCTGTAATCAGCTCAGGCAGGTGTTTCGGGGCAGGAAGTGGTACTCACCTGCCTTTCAAGTCCTGTGGCAGTTTAGACCCCCAGCCAGCATCCCTGGATGGATCACCCATCCACTCCCTTCCACGGTCAGTTAGCTGTCTGTGAAAATATCTTTTCATAATGAGAAGATAAGAAAAAAGAACTTGTGTTTACTCAGGCTCTTGGACAAGAGATTTGCATATTCACCTCACTATCCCTTATCAATCCTAGGAATTTGGTACTTTTCTCCCATGTTGTCCTTGGTCAGAGAGATTAAGTATTTGTCTAATTGGGGGCCAGGCACCCTGTGCTAGAGGCTGGACAGACAGGGTGAGAAAGACAGCGCAGTCCTCACTGACCCTGAACTGCAGACTCATGAGAGGCCGACAGGGCACCGAGTATGGCAGGAGGCCACAGGGCCGTCTGGGCTGTCTGGGCTGCCAGCGCACCCAGGGACTGCCAGGCCGGTCAGGGCGCTCAGGGAAGGCTCTCCGAGGCAGGCTGCCCAAGCTGCACCTGAGAGGGAGCCCCAGTGAGCCTGCTGGTGGGGCAGGAAGCATCAGGCAGAAGGAGTGGATGTGTGACAGAGATGGGAACCGCGTGCAGAAGCACAGGCCTGGAGCCCGCACAGTGCTCCCTTGACTGTAAGAATTGGAAAGAAATGACACTCCTGGCCCCTCCTACTCTGTTCTGAGGAACATGCTCACAGGAGGGGTTGGTGGAATCTCTAAAGGCTTAACCATAGGCAGCCAGTGCTCCGCAATGAGAGGTCGCTTCTGCTCACTTCTGGGACTTGGAGCAGATCTCCTCCCCTCACCAAGGCTCCTCCTCCATGTCAGCAAAACAGAGTGGGAGGTGGACGAGCTGGCCTTTTGACTCTCATTCCGAGGCTCAGGAGGGAGAGGAAGAAAGATAATAGTGTTCCATGGGGTTCCTATGAAGAACCACCTTTCGCAAATGTCTGCCAAGCACCTGACCCAACGCGCACAACGTGTGCCAGTTCTTTCTCCATACACTGAGCTGAGCAGGACCGCCATCTGGATGCAAGATGGAAGGACATGTGTCCCGCTGAGGACTGGCCAGCTTCCTGTGGAAAGCTGTGGCTTCAACATGCATGCCCAACCCCGTGCAAGGCCTTGTGAGCTGCAGGTCTCTACTGTCCTTGGTCTCCGCTTCCTCTAAAACAAAGTCCGGGCTCTATAGCTATGCTGTTCAATGCAGCAGCCACTGACCACACACATAGCTATTTCATTTTAAGTGAATTTAAATTAAATGTAAAAGGTAGCTCTTCAATTGCACTAACCACACTTCAAGTGCTCAGGCTATTAAAACCAGCGTTTATCCACCTCTTTAACTCACACCCCATCCTCTCTGCTCCTCCACCTAGAATTGTTCCGCATCAGGTTCGTGAAGTCCATCTTTCCAGACCCCGGTCACAGTACTCATCTGCCCTGTGGGGCGTCTGCCTGCAGGAAGACAGGGGCGGCCCCTGTGCAGAGGGAAGCAGAGGCAGGCCCAGCTGCCGGCCTGAGCCCAGCTATGGCCACTGAGGCTTGGCACTTGCAGATCCTCCTCCACATCTGGGAGCCTCCTCAGCTTTCTTCTTACCAGTGTGAGCCAGTAATCTCCACCTTTGCCTAAGGGGTGAGTTAGGTTACCTTGAAATTGAAAAAATGTGTGCCTCCCTGACTGGTTTGACTCTGTGGATAGAGCGTCGGCCTGCGGACGGAAAGGTCCCAGGTTCGATTCCAGTCAGGGGCATGTACCTTAGTTGTGGGCATATCCCCAGTAGGGGGGGGTGCAGGAGGCAGCTGATTGATGTTTCTCTCCCATCGATGTTTCTAACTCTCTGTCCCTCTCCCTTCCTCTCTGTAAAAAAATCAATAAAATATATTTAAAAAAATTTTTTGCGCCAACACTGTTTCTTTACCCCCTGCCACCCCCACCCCAGCAATAGCAATGTTCATGGAAAAGTTCAGTGGTGGAATGTAGACATCCCTGGGAGAGAGTACAGTGACATATTCACACTAAAGTGTAAATGACACAGTGGAGCCTCGCCTGAGACCAGAGACCAGTTTCTGATGGAGCAGGAGGGAAGAGCCTTGGCTCCTGGCAAAGGGAGAAGGGAATCATACTACTCAGATAAAGGCCACAGAAAAGGCTATTTGAGGGCATCGTGGGTCAATCTTGCTGACTTCTGGCTTCAGGGAGCTGAAGCTGAATGTAAGCTCTTCCCTTAAAAAACAAATGTCTAGTCATCCCCTGATACATTCTAACAAATGCTTAATATCTGTTGACTTAATATTTATGTGACAAGGCTTCTGCCCCCACCCCCAGCTTCTAACACTATTAACCAAATACCAAACGTTCGCTCACGTCTCTCAGTCGGTCTGCCTCTTTCATGTTCCAACTTCCTTGCTTCTCTTTGGAGCATCCAGAGCAAGAGGGTGGGAGGGAGATTTCTGCTGGCCGAGAGCTTGAGAGAGAACATCTCTATTTCAGAACCTTGGAGTATTTGCCCCTCTCAGCTCGCCTATCCTCACCCCACCCTCCCTAGTAAGGGACTTCCATTTCCATTGGTTAAAAATCAAAACAATAAAAAGGGAGAAATTATTATTTTGGCAATTTTATTCATCCTAAACAAGTCAACTAGAATGTTGCAAAAGCACTGGAGGCAGAATCAAGCTTTGGGCCCAGAGACGTCTTAGGGTGCAGCCTTGTCTGGATGTTGCAGTCTCCCTCAACCTCTTTCCCTGAAGGCATCAACACTCCTGCCCCCTGCAGCCTCATGTGAGCAAACAACAGCCCACCCCACCCCCATCCCCTCTAAGTCATCTGGCCACAGGAGGAGCAAGCCAAGCATCACTGGCCTTTCATTCCCAGCTTAGGCTCACCCACCAGGTACACTGCTTAGAGCCACACAGGAAAACAGCCGGTGGACAAGGCCAGATTCCAGCCTGGGGTTGGCCACTCTCTCCTGGAAGGGAGATGCTGGCACAGGCCACCCTCAGCCCTGGTGTAGTCTGACCCTCCTGTGCACAGAGGAGGAGCCTGGGCAGAGAAGAGAAGTGACTCGCCCAGCCTCCTGGTTGAATGTGGGGAAAGCCGAACTAGAAGCAGGTCAGCTGGCACCCCTGGCAAAGAGCCTCTGCTTTTCCCACCACACCAGTCAGAGCCAGGAGAACATGGGCCTGACCCCTCCCCCCAAGAAGATGCTACGCTCTAGGGTTTGTGGGTCACCTCTCTCCTAACATTTCATCTCCATTGCTCACTTCAAGGCCTTCAAGGTCTAACCCAGGTAACCTTAGTCCACCTGGCTCCCAAATGCTCTGCCCAAAAGTCATACCCAAAAGTACCTCTCCCCACAGAATCCCAAGGTCCAGTGCAAGTGCCTTCAGTCTTCACAACCTCACAGGGAGTTTCCTCTACCTTCGTTAATCCCTGCTGGACGGGAGGGGCGATCTCTTTCCTCCATCTTGGGGATGTGTTCCAGGCATCTCACACTCAGTAGAAGGCCACAAGGATCCTTGAGGGTCCCTGTACACACACGTATGCCAGTCCTGCCTGGGCCTGCTGGAGTCGCCAGGTAAGCAAATGAGCCCCCCCAGGGACACAAGTAAACAGGGTTATATAGCCCTGGCTGCTGTGGCTCAGTTGGTTGGACCATCATCCTGTGCACTAAAAGGTCACAGTTCGATTCCCAGTCAGGGAACATACCTAGGTTGTGGGTTGGAAGCCCAGTTGGGGGCCATACAGGAGGCAACTGATCTCCCTATCGATGTCTCTCTCTCTTTCTCTCCCCCACCTCTCCGTCTTCTTTCCTCCCTAAAATAAAAACCAGCCCTCCCACCCCACCCCCCAAAAAACCCACTGGGTTATAATAATCCATGCTCAAAAGATGACATGTGTGAAATAATAATATCTACTATTGAAGACCATATGAAGAAAAATGAGGAGAATTACTATGATTTTACTGACAGAAACATTTTTCTCCACAGTGTGACTGGAGGTGTAAATAACCAAGGGAAAAGGAGATATTGTGGTTTCCACTTACATGGCCCAGCAAATAAATGACTGATAGCAGAGCCCTGAAGAGGCTGTTTATGACAAAGCTAGAGGCAGAAATAGTAGGCCTCACTGGTACCTCAAGAGGACGGGAAAGGGGGCTAGTCGGGAGCAGGGGGCGGACACAAAGATAAACAGCTTTGTGGTTTGTCAAAGGCTCACAGGCTGAGCCTCAAAGGGGACAGAGCAGTCATGGCAGCTTGTTCCATCAGCGCTGGGCCCGCTGTTGGAGCATCAGCCCACAATGGCCCAGACAGGATTCTGTGAGGGACAGGCTCACAGCCAGGGTGGGGAGAGGCTTTGGAACCAGGACACTCTGGCAGGGCAGACCACAGCCACACTGGGCAGTCACACCAAGGATGCATTCAGGGCTCTCACATCCTCTGCCTGTTGGCTCCCGGCCCTGTCTCAGTGACATCAGCTTGAAGTCAGGCCTGGCAAACTGCGCTCCTGGGCAGCCCTAGGTCCCGCAGTGAGGCCTCCTCTCCCTCCTCCTCTGAGGCATGCCCTCAGCTTTTACACTCTGGAATAAGCATGTGGAAGGGTGCAGTCCACTGCCTGTGGGGAGGGCAGGACTGAGGGGCATGGGAGGGGAGAAGGACCAAGACAGGTAGGGCCAGCCAGCCCTGGGCTGGGCTCCACCTGTCCCAGAACATAGCATTTTGGGACAAGTCTGTTGAGAACGTGACCACACCTGTCCTCAGATTCTTCTCACATCAAGGAGGGTAACAGGCTTCTAAGGCTAACACCCGAGTGACCAGATCTTGGGGAGGCTGCCTCTTCCCTCAGCCCCTACTGCAGACTATCCATCATATCCGAGCCTGAATGTTGGGTTTTCCTATTCAGACTGACCTAGATGAGGGTTTCATTAAGCAAATTTCTTAAGCTCTCTGAGCATCAGTTTCTCAACATTTTGAAATGGGAAAATGGACCTACCTTCTGCATCAGTGTGAGAATTAAATGAAACAATGATTATAACATGACAGACACAGGGTCTGGCACACGCATTCACATTAATATCAATTCCCCTTCTTCCCTCCCCTTATCAATCCACAAGTTCTACTTTTCCTGTGTCAATATTACTATCAGGGGCCATCCAGTCACCCAACTAACCATCCATTCAACCATCCATCTGTGCAACCATCCATCCAACCATCCATCTAATCATCCATCTAATCATTCATCCATCCATCCATCCATCCATCCATCCATCCATCCATCCATCCATCCCTGCATTTATATTACATCATTCATTGAGCACCTTTCATGTAAAAGCTACTGCAAATTGTCCACAGACATAGATCATAGAAACATACAATCTTAGAAGGAAAAATTAAATGTTTGGACCAGGATATAAATAACTTGGCAGAAAGTGAAAAGTATCATAAAGGAGGCATAGAGAAAGTGTTGGGAGATAAAGCACTCCCAGGCCTCTCTTCAAGCTCCAATAGAAGAAGATGACCAGGATTACATTTTATTTGATAAAACATTTCCCTTACTCTAATAGGGATCACCAGAGCATTTCCCCCCATTTTACACAGGAACAAAGCCTCAGATTCTAATTATCCTAACCTGGGCCATGGCTTTGTCTCCCCTTTTACTTTACTGTGTTCAGCAATTAGTTGCTCTACTGAGGACTGTGTTCAGAGCCTAGATTCCTTCCAAGATTTTAATTGGACCATCCATGAGGGATTTTGAAGCCAACAAAATGAGCTAAATGAGGAGATGATAGATATGTTAAAGACAACTGCCTCAGGCCAGAGATTCCCCACACAGCAATGTGCAGGTGAGTCATTAAAGGGAGAGCTTTGCAGTGTCTGCAGCCCCTTAAAGACTTCTCCCCACCACTTGAGTCCTGCTCACACTGAAGTTAACCCCAGTAAGATTTTGGGGGGAAATAGCTCCCTACGAAGAGTGCCTCATAAACAGCATGGAGTTGCATTTCTCAGCAGATGAAAGAGAAATGTTGCCATAGAGAAGCAAGTAGCTGCCGACATGATGAATGGAACACTGCATAGTCTCCGCAGGCCACTCTACACTCCTGCAGGAGGGATCTGACTGCAAGGTCGCTGCCAAGAAAATGCTGCCGATGCTGCCAGTAGAGTTGCTTGATTGTGGATTTAGAGACAGAAGACCCAGCTCTGCCATTTACCAGCCATGTGTTCATGTGTTCGGGCAGGCCCTTCAGCTCTCTAAATCTAATCTGCAGGTAAGTGGGGAAATCGCCTGACTTGCCACGTCAGCATGCTTTCTGGGAGCACAGGAGGCACAAGGCATGGTGGGAAGCCAGTCTCTCTATCACTCAGTAGCTCAGTGCCCCTGGGCAAGCGACTTCCCTTTTCCTTTTCCCTTCCTCTATTTCTGTTGATTACAGGTTTGTGTGGGGATTAAATGAGATTATGTGCAGAAGTAATGGCGCAAACAAGGTTGCTCCTTGGTTCTTGTTCCCTTCCCCTTGCTGTCCACACGAAGTAGTTTCCCTGGGTCTCCCTGGGTCCCCAAGCTAAGGCCACGTCCTTCACTAACACCTCGGGCTCAATAATTCTGGCTCCTAGAATGATTTCCAAAATGCTTTCTCATTTCACTACACACTCATGTTCCAGTGCAGCCTTTACATGACTTGAGTCATTTTCCCAGTGTTGGCTTTTGTGAGTTCAGGGATCTTAGCTCTTTGTGCCTCAGCACAGAGAGATGCCCTTATTCCTCAGGCCATTGCTGGCTCATGCAGGGCCTCTGTGGGAGTCAGAAGCAGGTGCCCTCTGAGCACACAAAGCCTGGGGCAGGGCATACAGTGGAGAGAAGGCTGGGGTATAACCACTGAGCTACTAGCTGGCTGACCTCATGCAAGGGGCAGATATACCACATCCCTGTCCTGTTCCTTCTACTTTGCCTCTCCCTCCTCCCTGTCCCCCACCACCACTACCACCATCACCACCACCACCACCACCACCACCACCACCATGATAGCAGCAGCTGACACTTGCTAGGAACCAGACACTATTCAGCTTCTCCCACGCAGCATCTGTTCTAACCTCTCAAGTCTCCTAGAAAGAAGTGTGTGGAGCTCAGTGGTTGAGTGTTGCTCTATGAACCAGGAGGTCACAGTTCAATTCCCAATAGGGCACATGCCCAGGTTGTATAGGCTGGATCCCCAGTGTGGGGCATGCAGAAGACAGCTGATCAAAGATTCTCTCTCATCATTGATTTTTCTATCTCCTTCTCCCTCTCCTTTCTCTGAAATCAATAAAATATATATATATTTATTTATATATTTATATATATTTATATATATTTATTATATTTATATATATTTATATATATTTATTTATATTTATATAATTTATATATAATTTATATATATAATTTATATATATAATTTATATATATCTATATATAAATTATATAAATATATATAAATATATATAAATATATAAATATATTTATAAATATATAAAAATATAAATATATATAAATATATATAAATATATATAAATATATATAAATATATAAATAAATATATATAATATATAAATATATATATAATTTATATATATGATTTATATATATAATTTATATATATTTATATATATAATCTAAACTAATAAAAGCGAAATATTAAAATTAACCGTTTCTCCGAGACAGGGTAAGCCACGCCCACCAGCCAATCAGAGCGGCTGTATGCAAATTAGCCCAGCCAACATGGCGGCCGCCACTCCCGGACCTGAGTAAACAGCCCTTTCCATTGCGGCAGGAGGGAAAGTGAAGCTGAGCCCCTCAGCT
>PVJC01038270.1:0-16824 GCA_004026665.1 Murina feae | reverse complement strand
TCTGCCCAATGTGAGAAGTTAGCTGGGTAGTTTAGCCCAGATACCCCTGTCCCCACTCCAATCACTGGGCTGGGGGCAAGGAAAATTCTGAGGCTGACTCCCTGCAGTTGCCAGTGGGGCAGGATCACTCGCCCATGAGGCTTCCTAGACTGAGACCCTGAGGCTGCAGGTGTGTGTCAGGGGGGTCACTGCTGGGGATATGCAAGGTTCCAAGGCTGCCGGGAGGGGATCTCTCCTTGGAGGCATGGCCACTTCCTAAACTGAGTCCTAGAAGCTGCTGGAAGGGGATTGTTCTATGGGGGGGGTGGGCGCTTGGTAAACTGAGTCCCGGAGGCTGTTTCTGGGAGTTGATCGCTCTGTGGGGGGTGGGCGCTTCCTAAACTGACTCCCTGAGGCTGCTTATGGGAGTGGTCACCCAATGGCCTCCCAGGAGGGAGCCTCCTGCCCGGCAGGCTGGTCCCACCCTTGGAGGCTTCCGCCTGGGAAGGCATCGGCTGGCTCAGGGCGCCGGATGCCTTCCCAGGCGGGAGGCTCCCAAGATGGCGGAGGCCGGAGCCCCAGAGAAGCCCGCACACGGGGGCTGCGGCCTCCGCCATCTTGGCTAGGCTAATTTGCATAAGTCACTCTGATTGGCTGGTGGGCGTGGCTTAGGCCGTCCCAAAGAAACGGTTAATTTTAATATTATGCTTTTATTAGTTAAGATTGGAGACACCCCAAATGAATAGGAGGCCAGACCACCCTGAAATGAACTGTTGGATAAGCCACTTTCCCACTTCCAGCCCAAAACACACACGTGCGCACACACACACATTATCTTTATTTTCTGAGAGAAATCTTTGATCTTTGATAAAGAGACTAAAATAAAGCTACATATGTAAGCAATTTGGAGGAAACACATGTCCAACATAGAGAAGAAAAAAATTCCCAAAATAAAACATAAATCTCATTATTAATATCCTCAGAAGGATAACAAAGATATTGCAACTTTGAAACAGGAATAGGATGCAGTAACAAATTAGAAATTCACAAGGACACAATAAGCTGTCAGAATTTAAAAATATATACAGAGGTGGGCAAAAGTAGGTTTACAGTTGGTTGTATGGAAAAATATATAATACAAGGATTAATAATAATAATAATACAAGAATAAACTCTGTGTCACATAGTCACAATTGTAGACCTGCTTTTGCCTACCCCTGTATGTGATAGCAGAAGTGAAAACCAGATTAGAAAAGTTGGAAGAAAAAATTCCAAGGAAATTTCTCAGAAAGTTGAACAGAAAAATAGATAGGGGGAAAAAAAATAACTAGGCCAGATAATTCAAAATCCAAATAAAGCAGAGGACAAACAACAGCAAATGAGGGTATGGAGAAATGTATTAGTCTTCTACTGCTGCATAACAAAGTACCACAAATATGGCACCTTAAGACAACATTAATTATCCCACAGTTTCCATGGCCCAGGAGTGCAGGTACCCTTAGCTGGGTCCCCTACTCAGGGTCTCGCATGGTTGCAGTGAAGGAGTCAGCTAGGAGCCAAGGTCTCTTCAGAGGCTCAGCGATCTCTTCAAAGCTCAAGGTGTTTTTTTTGTTTTTTGTGCTTTTTTTGCAGAATTCATTTCTGTGTAGCTTGAATTCTCATGGAAGCTTTCTTTTTCAAGGCGAGCAAGAGAGAGAGAGACATCTGCAGCTAGATCCTCTTTTCAAAGGTTCACCTGCCAGGTCAGGCCCACCCAGGATAATTTCCTTTTTGCTTAACTTAAAGTCAACTGATTAGAGACCTACATTACTTTTTCAAAATCCCTTCGCCTTTGATATGTAAGGTGTGCTATTTCATCCCCTTTGCCGTATTCTATTGGTTAGAAGCAAGTTAAAAGTCCTATCTATACTCAAGGAGAGGAGAATTCTATAAAGGCACGTATACCGTGGATGGGAATCATAGAAGCGGCTTAAAATTCTGCCTACCACAGGAGGGGAGGGGATTACTAAAGATATATCAGTAGACAATTATTCAGACTCAAAGCACACGATTTTCCAGATTGAAAGAACTAACTGAATGCCTGAAAAACGATGAAGACAGACTCAAACCAGATTTTCAGAAAAGTGTGCCACAGGAAGATCTGATAACCAAGCAGAACGGACAGGTCACAAAGAATCAGAGGTGAAATGGCACTGAATTCCTTAATAGCACTACTTAATGGAGCAATGCATTCAAAATTATGAAGAAAAATGTTTCTACATTTGAATTGTATAATTAGAAAACTCTTAGTTTATGTTCAGGATAGACTAAGGACATTTTCAGATATGTGAGCTCTCAATTATTTCCCATGTACCTTTTCTCAGAGAAATACCTGAGGATTTGCTCCATCAGAAAAGAAAGAATATCGAGAAAAAGAATATGGGAGAATTAGCCAAGAAATAAGGCAGTCACAAGATCATGGTAAGGAAAGATTCAAAACAGCCATAATGTTGGGCTTAGAAAGCAACACACTCAGAATGGGGAAAATCAGAAGGCTTCAAGAAAGATTTATCCTACAAGATAAAATTGAGAGTGATGAATGAAATTGATCAAATATTCATCTTAATGAACTTGAGAGAAGCTTATACAATTGACACAGAGTTAGGCTTGGATTTGTGATGTCAGACGAAACTAAGAAAACAACATAAAATAATTCAAAAGTTGTGTAGGAAAGGGTAAAGATCCTGATTCACTACATGGCTCAGCTATAAGTAATGATTACATAGCAATAATAATGTCAACACAAAATTGGGGTATAAATATAATGGAGAAAGAAGGTATGGGGGGGTTGTGCATGAGTTATAGGGGCATGAGGAGGAAAGTGAGTTAGATCTTCAACTTCTATTGTGATAGATCTATAGATAACACCTAAAACTGCAAAAAGAAGCTATGTAGCATGATATTTGGAGACATTGATTTAAATATCAAAAGGTTAGCCAAAAATGGTGGAAGTACCTCTAGGAAAGAGGAAATAGAACAGGAAAAGAGCACACAGGAGACGGCCATTTCTATATGACAGGGGTTACCAATCTGTTTTACATTTTATTTTATTTTATTTTTTATTAAAACTTTATTGTTCAGATTATTACAGATGTTCCTTTTTTTTTAACCCCCATAGCTCCCCTCCACCTGGTTCCCATCTCCACCCCATACCCTTACCCCCACCACTGTCTTCATCCATAGATGCAAGATTTTTGTCCAGTCTCTTTCCATACTCCTCACATCCTCTGCCCCCTGAGAACTGTCAGTCCATTCCCTTTCTATGCCCTTACTTCTATGCTATTCACCAGTTTATTCTGTTCATCACTTATTTCTATTGACTTAATTGTTATATTCACTGGTTGATAGATATGTATTTGTAGTAACTTTCTTATTCATAAATTTTATTTTTGCCTTTTTCCTTCTTCTTCCTCTTCTTAAAGAATGCCCTTCAGCATTTCAAGTAATCTTGGTTTGGTGGTGATGTACTCCTTTAGCTTTTTCTTGTCCATGAAGCTCTTTATCTGACCATCAATTTTACATGATAGCTTTGCTGAGTAAAGTAATCTTGGTTGTAAGTTCTTATTATTCATCACTTTGAATATTTCTTGCCACTCCCTTCTGGCCTGCAATGGTTTCTGTTGAGAAATCAGCTGACAGTCAAATGGGTACTCCCTTGTAGGTAACTAACTGTTTTTCTCTTGTTGCTTTTAATATTCTCTCTTTGTCTTTTGCCCTTGGTATTTTAATTATGATGTGTCTTGGTGTGGTCCTCCTTGGATTTCTTTTGTTTGGAGTTCTCTGTGCTTCCTGGACTTGTAAGTCTATTTCTTTCACCAGGTAGGGGAAGTTTTCTGTCATTATTTCTTCAAATAGGTTTTCAATCTCTTGACCTCTCTCTTCTTCTGGTACCCCTATAATTCTGATGTTGGTATGCTTAAAGTTGTCCCAGATGCTCCTTACACTATCTTCACACTTCTGGATTCTTTTTTCTTTTTTCTTTTCCAGTTGGGTGCTTTTTGCATCTTTGTATTTCAAATCTTTGACTTGATTCTTGCGAACCTCTAGTCTGCTGTTGGATCTCTGTATAATATTGTTTATTTCAGTCAGTGTATGCTTAATTTCTAGTTGGTCCTTTTTCATATCTATGAGGGTCTCACTAGATTTATTAAGGGTCTCACTAAATTTATCAGCAGTTTCTAGAAAATTCTTGAAAAATCTTAAAACTGTGGTTTTGAACTCTATATCCAGTCGTTTGCTTTCCTCCATTTCTGTCATTTGTGATCTGTTTCTTTGTCTCTGCATTTTGGCTGCTTCCCTGCATTGATAGATTGGTGTTTTTTATCCCAGCTGCAATCTGTTAAGTTCGGCTGCAGGCAGACAGGCGTACAGCTTGGGTGGGGTTGTAAATTGGGTGGGGCGGGGTCTCAGAATCACCGGGACAGAGCAATCTGCAATGGCTGCCCCTCAGCCGGCTCTGTGGTTTCTCCCGGTTTTGGTATCTCCATGTCCTGGTGTCTGCGCGCCCCTGAGTCCCCAAGTCTCAGAGCTCCGCTTCAGTGATCGCTGCAAACAGCTCTGCTAGAAGCCACTCGTCTTCCACCCTGTTGCCAGACCACCCGCAATGAGTTCAGTGCAACCATAGATCTTGTAATCCCTTACAAGCCGCCGACCCAGGTGCTGCCGCTGCCAGCATTTTGCCTGCGCCACCACCGTTTCGCACGCATCTGTACTTCTCAGTTTTGGCACCGAGAACTTCTACTCAGTCTCAATGCACTCATTCTCTTGCCTTCTAGTAGTAAAGCTTCCACTCCCTTGGTTCTGGAGGATGGCCATTTAGCTTTATAGTTGTATTTTTTAATGTGGTTGTGGGAGGCTGCACATTTAGGTATATGTCTCGTGCCGCCATCTTGGTTCTCCTGTGTTTTACATTTCAAACCATGCATATATAACTGACAAAAAATACAAAATAAGTAGAAACAGAAATAATTAGACAAAGTAATTATAAAGCTGTTTTACATTTCATGCTAGATTCATTGACTATTTAGTTTATTATATGTTTATTATAAAGTAATGTTCATCTTGTGTTTTAAAATCAAGTTTACCAGAACTTAAACATCAAATGAATATTTTCTTTCAAAGCTATCCCCTTAAGTTAGACATTTAGTCCAAAGTTGTTGCAAGTACCGGCAAGTATTTTTAGAACTGTTTAGAATTTCAAGGCATGGATTAGAAAACTGTGGTACATCTACATAATGGAATACTATGCTGCCTGTGGCAAACTTTTAAAAATAACTTCAAAGGTGCCAATCAGGGCTTAATGTTTTGAAAGAACCAGAAATCATTGGGAATCACTTAGATTTGCGTGGTCAAACTAGCTAATACTATTTTGGGTAAATATCAAGGTATGAAAATAAACTAATACAACTTATTTTTGAATGACTTATAAATTAGCTGTTAAGGATATTTTAAAAGGGAAAAGGCTTTCGAAAGTATTTTGTAGTTGAAGTATAAGTATTACAATATGTGTGTGAGGCTACATTTTTAGGAAAGTGCTTCCACAAAACCAAGGATATTCTTTATGAAATACAAACAAACAAAAATGTATACTAGGGCCCAGCTGGTGTGGCTCAGTGGTTGAGCGTCAACCTATAAACCAGGAGGTCATGGTTCAATTCCTGGTCAGGGCACATGCCTGGGTTGCAGGCTCCATCCCCAATGGGGGGCCTGCCAGAAGCAGCCAATCAATGATTCTCTCTCATCATTAATGTTTCTAACTCTCCCTCTTCCTTCCTCTCTAAAATCAATAAACATATGTTTTTTAAAATGTATACTGGACAACTGCAGAAGTGATTTTAGGGGGTGAAATCTCAAGTGAGAACATATTGCTTACATGTGGTAGGTGCTCCTCTCTCAGCACCTTACATAACTGTGATTTATTTTCTTCTCTCAATGAAAGGGATATGATTAGAAATGAATATATGCATTTGAATGGACTTCTTGACCTGATCCTAGATAAGTTATCTGCCACACATGGAGTAATTGTTGCCTTGTGAGCTCTGGTATTGCTGCATTGATGAATCCAAACATCCTTTCCTTTCTTCAATGATGAATGACATGGCTAATGTAAAGACCTCCAATCTTTCTCAGAAATGATGAGCTGAAAATCACTTCTGCTGCCCTCTGGTTTATCTTGATCACATTCTCAACTATGGGGACTTTGTGGGCATCTGGCATACTGGCTAAACTTTTCCAGGCTTGCCAGAATATTAGTGGGTACAGAGAAGACTGCTAGCTATCTACTATTCTCCTTTTGTTTTGGGCAAAAAGAAAGGCTACACTTCACATCCCATCCTGTAGATACATTAGCTATGAAACATGAATGGAAGAAATTTGTACCATTTCCAGGTTGGACCCATGCTTCACCATGTGCTTTCCCCTTGTGCCATCTGAATGCAGATGATGAAGAGGCACTGGAGGATGGTGGAACCAGGAGTTGGAAAGAGATTGGGTATTAAATGATTGCATTCAAATGGTTTCCTTGCCAACCTGAGCAGCTGCCCTGGACTATCATATTTTTAAAAATGTCTATTTTTAAAGCAAATTTGCACATTTTTAAGCATATTCTTCAAGCAAATTGGAGTCTGTTTGTAGTATAGCCTAGTCTCTACTGGCTTTTGACCTGGAATAAGAAAATGTCTGACCCTTGAGAGTATATACATATAAATATACACTCACCTTTTAGAATCTTAGACTCTGAGTCCCCAAAACTACATTCTTTTTCTGGTCCAAAATTTTCACTTCCCTCCCCTCCCTATCTTAGAACTGAGGGGACAGAGACTACATACCTCTACTTTTTAAAAGACAACTACAGACTTCTGATTCTAGAAATTACTGCCAACCTCACTCTCACTCTTCCTGTTGCAGATTACACGTTTCCTTCAGTCTTTCAGGCTGAGCAACTAAATGGATGTTGCAAACATCTCCCATGCTTTATAACCCAGAAACCCAGTGTCAAGTTTAGTTTTTAAATTAGGTTTACCTTTTTGAGTAGGGGGGAGAAGGTGATATTTCTTATTCTATGCTTTAGTGCAAGCTCAAATTGTGCATTCTTGATCAAAATTATTCAATTCCAAGATGCGTAGTAGGCAATGGTGGTGCTGATGCCAGCTTATATTGGCCTATGAGAAGTGATTTTTAAATTTTCAAGAACTTTGCAAACTGCTTGTTAAACATAGTCATTATTAAAAGTCAAATCATACAAACTTACAATTAAATACCATTAAAAACAAGAGGTAAAATTTGTTTCCTAATTATTTTATACTAGGGGCCCGGTGCACAAAAATTTGTGCACTCGGGGGGTCCATCAGCCCTACCTGTGCCCTCTCGCAGTCTGGGACCCCTCTGGGGATGTCCACCTGCTGGTGTGCTTGGTCAGCCTGGGTGAGGGGCTGAGGGCCGTTTGCAAGCTGGCCAAGCCCCCCAATAACGTCCCTCACCCCATTGGGGTGTGGCCAGCATGGGTGAGGGGCTGATGGCTGTTTGCAGGCTGGCCAAGCCCCCCAATAACGTCCCTCACCCCATTGGGATATGGCCAGCATGTGTGACGGGCTGATGGCTGTTTTCAGAATTTCAGTCTGCCCACAGCTCCCATTGACCCAATGTCCCAGCAAGGCTGGCTGGATGCAGGTGTCTGGGGTTTGTTTATCTTCTATAATTGATACACTGTTCCTCTAAGCCAGGGCCTAGTAAGGAAACCTCCTCTGCTTCAGCTCTGGCTTCTATAATGAAACAATGTTTAATTAGAAGTCAGGCCCGGCCTGCTGTTTGCTTCAGCTCCTAGGATTGAGACATTTGTTGCAAATATGATGTTTCCTAGAGCGGAGAGAAGCCAAGGCAGCCCGCAAACAGTTTCACTCCTGCTGCAACAGACACTGCCTGTTTACTCAGGTCCCTGAGTGCTGGCCTCCATGTTGGCTGGGTTAATTTGCATACAGTTGCTCTGATTGGCTGGTAGGCGTGGCTTAGGCGTCCCGAAGAAATGGTTAATTTTAATATTATGCTTTTATTAGTTAGGACTAGAGGCCCGGTGTAAGAAAATTCATGCACTGGATGGGGGCATCCCGCAGCCTAGCCTGCTCCCTCTCATATTCAGGGTACCCAAAGGGGTGGGAGGTGACCTGGTGATCAGGGGAAGGTGATACCCCCATAACATCTCTGCTGCTGCCACTGCCATAGCGTAAGCCTCAGCCGGCCCTGATTACCTGAGACTTGAGCTAGCCCTGGGTGGCTGGGCAATCACCATCCAAGGCTTGCCTGCATCTCAGGATGGCCCTGGGTTGCTGGAGGGCTGAGGGGACTGGGGGACTCCGGAAGCAGGAGTGGGCCCGGCCCTGCTGCACATCTGCCACCCCAACAGGGCCGAGGGGATTGGGTGCCGCCATCTTGTGGCTGTGGTTGCCGCCATCTTTGTGGCAGCGTGAGGGTCAATTAGCATATTTCCTCTTTATTAGATAGGATGTGGCTATGGGCGCTGCCATCTTGTGGCCATGGGGGTGGCCATCTTTGTGATGGAGTGATGCCTAATTTGCATATTACTCTTTTATTAGATAGGATGCTGCATTTTATTATTATCTATATTCTTGAAGTTATTCACATCTATTTTATCTTTACAGTGGTAATAGTTTATAATGATGTGATACCACAGATTTCTTCCCAACCAGCAATGTTAATGTTGTTAGCTTTAAATTGGCCATAAGGGAAGTCTTTTACACCATGCAAATTGGTAAATACTACAAGTGAGATTTTTGTGTGTGTGTGGTTTTTTTTTGAGATCGGGTTGTTAATCATTTACCAGCACACCACTAGTGGTAGGAAACAATCAACAAATGAAATTTCTATGCTCCAGAAATTAAAGAACCCCTTTAAGATGGAGCTTCCTACTTGAAACATGCAAAATGGAAATATCTGCTTCCTCTAGTTTTAGGTAATACAGCTCTTCTGGTTGACAAATGATTTCAAAATAGAAGATATACTTAGAATTAAATTTTTAAATGAACCAACACAAAACCAAATGAGTCAGAGTATTTCTATACAAGAAATAAAAGGAGCCTATACTCTCAAGAAGAAAGACAGAAATATCATGACTATAAAAATATATATTAATGTGCTGTATATTATCAGAAGAGTACGTTAATATAGGAAGTTGATTGGAGCAGGCCTTGTAGGCAGGCATCAAGAAAAGGTAAAGAAGCCTATGTGCCAATAGACTTTCCCTGGTTCATGTAGTGTCTTTGTAAAATGAATATGAGATCCTGAGGTAAGTGATTAGAAGGCAACAAGAAAACATATAATTAAATGGCCTCACCTCAGAAAGGAAGAGCAATTTGTGGATGAAGTTAGTGCAGAGAAGAAATCAGGGGAGAAACAGAAGATGCAAGTCACTAGGGCAGAGTGAGATGTGAAAATACAGTCTGAGGTTATCAGAACTGTTCATCCTCAGGATCCCCAGACTTACAGTAAAAGGCCATGTAAATGGAGTCTCATTGTTATCGTTTTGTTTTTTCTTACAGAGTCCGTATCTTTATATATATACACAAATGTCTTATTGTGGAATAGTTTCAGAACAGAACAGGACAGTTGTAAAAACAGTACAGTTTCCGAGGGGGAAAAAAAGTGAGAAACCAAGATGGCAGCATAGGTATACACCTGAAATTGCTGCCTCACACAACCACTTCAAAACAACAACTAAAAGACAAAATGGACACCACCCAGAACCACAGGAAGGCTGACTGAGTGGAAATTCTACAACTAGAAGCAAAGAGAAAAGCACTCTGAGACTCAGAGGAGGTGCAGAAATAAAGTGCAGAGATACCGAGGTGCGCTCGTGGAGAGGGAAGGCAACTGAGGATGTGGTTGTCTTTCTCGGTCAGGAGGGAGGCACAAGCTCCCAACTGCTCTGAACTCCATTTCCTGGCAAGTCTCTGGGGATCAAGACTCATACAGGAAGAAACTGGACTGTCTGGCATCAGGAGCAGCTTTATCTCAGCAGTGCTTGCAGTGATTGCCACAGGATGCTGAGACCCAGCGTCTCTTAGGGCAGGCTGAGGATCAGCCATAGCTGTTTGCTCCGCCCTGTTGATTCCCTGAGACCCGCCCCACCCAGGCTGCTTGCAGAGGCTTTTGTATAAAAAAAGGCCTGGTCCTTAGCAATTTAAAATTACCTAACAAACTGCAGCTGGATCAGAGAGATCCAGAACATCCAGGGGAGGGCCCAAGGCCCCACGGCAGCCTGTGTTGCTTCACAGCTGAGCTTCATCTGGGCATCTCCAAACCCCAGACAAAGAAGAGGAGTCTGCAGATCTCGCTGTGACTCCTGACTAGGTAGCCTCAGGCAGAGGTTAAATTAGCACCTCCTTCGAGATCCAAGAGCCAGTGTACCCAGTGGTCAGAATGGGACCATCCAGATTACAACTCCTCAGATCTATGGGGCAGACTCAGTGAGCACCAAAGCCCCACTAAAGCAAGTCTTGCCCCATAAGGGTGTCTCTAGCACAGAAGTTCTCCCACCATAGACAGCTGATTCTCACAGCCAAGTGGCCTGGAGGTCAATTCCTCTCAGTGATACCAACAACAATCAAGGCTTACCTACAACAAGACTGTGCACAAAGCCTACAGAGAGGTGCACCAAGAGTATCCACCTCAGGTAATTGGGAAGGCTTAGCCACTGGGCCCTATAGGATACCTAGCACAGAAAGCCACTCTATCAATGCAGGGAAGCAGCCAAAATGCAGAGACAAAGAAACAGGTCACAAATGACAGAAATGGAGGAAAGCAAATGACTGGATATAGAATTCAAAACCACGGTTTCAAGGTTTTTCAAGAATTTTCTAGAAACCGCCGATAAATTTAGTGATACCCTCGAGGATATGAAAAAGGACCAGCTAGAAATTAAGCCTACAGTGACTGAAGAATAATATACAGAGATCCAACAGCAGACTACAGGATCGCAAGAATCAAGTCAAAGATTTGAAATACGAAGAAGCAAAAAACACTCAACTGGAAAAGAAAAAAGAATCCAAAAATATGAAGATAGAGTAAGGAGCCTCTGGGACAACTTCAAACATACCAACATCTGAATTATAGGGGTACCAGAAGAAGAGAGAGAGCAAGATATTGAAAACCTATTTGAATTAATAATGACAGAAAACTTCCCCTACCTGGTGAAAGAAATAGACTTACAAGTCCAGGAAGCACAGAGAATCCCAAACAAAAGAAATCCAAAGAGGACCACACCAAGACACATCATAATGATGCCAAGGGCAAAAGACAAAGAAAGAATCTTAAAAGCAGCAAGAGAAAAGCAGTTAGTTACCTACAAGGGGGCACCCATACGACTCTCAGCTGATTTCTCAATAGAAACTATGCAGTCCAGAAGGGAGTGGCAAGGAATATTCAAAGTGATGAATAGCAAGAACCTACAACCAAGATTACTTTACCCAGCCAAACTACCATTCAGAATTAAAGGTCAGATAAAGAGCTTCACAGACAAGAAAAGGCTAAAGGAGTTCATAACCACCAAACCAGTATTATATGAAACACTGAAAGGTATCCTTTAAGAAGAGGAAGAAGAAAAAGTAAAGATAAAAATTATGAACAATAAATGCATATCTATCAACAAGAGAATCTAAAAATCAAGTGAATAAAAAATCTGATGAACAGAATAAACTGGTGAATAGAATAGAATCAGGGACATAGAAAGGAAGTGGACTGAAAATTCTCAGGGGGAAAGGGGTGGAGGGGGGTGCAGGAAGAGACTGGACAACAAAAATCGTATACCTATGGATGAGGACAGTGGAGGGATGGGGGTAAGGGCAGAGGGTGGGGTGGGGACCAGGAGGAGAGGAATTATGAGGGGGAAAAAGAGGAACAACTGTAATAATCTGAACAATAAAGTTTTTTTTAAAGTACAGCTTCCATATGTGACATACTCAGTGTTACTAACATCTTACATTAGTGTGTTATCTTCCATACAATTAATGGACAATTATTGATAGAATATTATTAACAAAGTCCATATATTCTTGATATTTCCCTAGTTTTTAGTCTCATGTCTTCTCTCTGTTTCAGGATCCCATCTAGGATCCTATATTATATTGAGTTGTCATGTCTCCTTAGGTTCCTGTAGGCTGTGACAGTTTTTAAGACTTTCCACCTTTTTTATAACACTGACAATTTTATGGAGTACTGGTCAAGCATTATGTGGAATGTTTCTCCATTAGAATTTGTCTCATGTCTTTCTCATAATTGAATTGAGATACTGGGTTTTGGGGAGGAAGACCACAGATATAATTCTCATCATGTTATATCTCATCCTGTATGTTTCCTGCCCAAGTTCTAGAATTGGTCATTTCTCCAAGTAGTCTTGGTTCCTTTATTGAAGAATTGTATTAAAAACAAAGATCTGGGCATTAGGTGTGCTCATTTCTGCTCTGAGTGACGTTGCTTTTAGGTTCCTCAGCTGACAGAGCAAGGAAATACATCTACACTAACCAGGGTATCTATAAATATGTATAACCATATCTATATGTATCCATCTGTATTATGGTAAACATAAGTTTGCATTGAAGTTTCCAACTCTAATCCATTACAATATGGGTCATTCTAACCTTCTCTTTGGTAATCTGTAACCTCCCACTCCAACAGTGAAAAACTGACTCTCACCACACATCATCCATTTACTTAGTTTTTCAGTTCCAGTACATGTATACTGGTTTTAAATTGTTAACCCATGCCACCATAGAAAATAGCATGATCAACTGGTGTGTACATTTGCTTTTGTCTTTTCTTTTATAGAATTCACTCATTTCTAAAATTCCTTTGGTCAGCAACTTATATTTCAACTCTTTAGTGAGATGGATTCATACATTTCTAATATAATCAAGGTCTTTTGTCACGGTCTGCATTCCATCTTGGAATGTCCTAATCACCTAAAAGATGTTTTACAACTTGTACATTAAGGTTCACATTATTTGCTATAATTTTCTATGAGTTTTAACAAACTTATGGTGATGTGTAGTTCCCATCGCAGTAGCATACAAAAAAGTTTCACCATCTTAAAATTATCCTGTGCTTCTCCTAATTAATCCCCCCCCCCAAAAAAAAACACTGGCAACCACTGATCTTTCTACTGTGTCCATGGTTCTGTCTTTTTAAAAATGTTATATAAATGGTATTATACATTATGTAGTCTTTTCAGAATTACTTCTTTTACTTAGCAATATGCATTTAAGATTCATTTTTTCTTTACATGGATCAACAGCTTATTCCTCTTTATTGCTGAATAGTATTTCATTGTATGGATGTATAGCAGTTAGTTCATCCATTTATCCATTGAAGGACATCTTGGTTGCTTCCAATTTTTCTGTGATTATGAATATACATTTATGTACAGAGGTTTTGTGGACATAGTTTTCAAGTGAATTGAGTAAATACCTAGGAACATGGTTTGCTGGTTTTATGGAAAGTGTATGTTTAGCTTTGTAAGAAACTATCAAACTGCTTTCCAATGTGTCTGCGCTTTTTTGCTTTGAGACTTCCTATTGCTCTACATCCTTGCCAGCAACTGATATTGTCAGTTTTTTGGATTTTAGCCATTATAATAGGTATGTAGTGGTATTTTATTGTTCTTTTCATTTGCATTTTCATAACAAATAATGTTAAGAATCACATTATGTTTATTTGCCATCTGAATATCTTCTGTAGTCCATAGTTCTTTTAAACATAGTCTTTCACTAGAAAGAGTGGTTGGCTGGATTTGATGTTTTTTAGTTATAGTCATATTCTCACCCTAATTTATCCTAATTGGTGTTTTTAGAAATCTCTAAATCTCTGTCTGGCCAAATCTCTTTCTTTAACTGAGAATTTGCCTTAGTTTAAATCTCAAAGTGGCAATATTTTTCCAAATTCTTAAAGTGGAAGGAGGCAACTTCATTACTGTCTCATAAAAGTTCTACACTCAGTATTTTTCTTTGCTCTTTCTTTAAAAATACTATTGAACTTTCCTATAGTCATACTTTAATAGTTTAGAGCTGTTTTCCAACAAAATAGGTGTGTTTTTATTATCATAACTAGGGGCCTAGTACACGAAATTCATGCACTGGGGTGTAGGGGCTCCTCAGCCCAGACTGCCCACTCTCACATACTGGGAGCCCTCAGGGGGTGTCCTACTGATGGCTTAGGCATGCTCCCTGCTCCCCATGGGGAGTAGACCTAAGCCACAGTCTGGCCTCCCTTTGTGGGAGGCAACCAGGCTAATTAGGGGAAGCCACCAGCCCCATCACCCCGCTACTGCAGCCACTGCCAGTCACCACAGCCACCAAGGTGTTTTCATCAACACGGACTCCAGTCCCTTCACCATGAATAAATGACAACTTTCTTTAGGAATTTTCAAGATGTGTCTTTCATAGGATATGACCTTTCTTTCTTTCTTTCTTTCTTTCTTTCTTATCCTCAACTGAGGTTATGTTTCCATTGATTTTTAGAGAATGTGGAAGAGAAGGGAAAGACAGAGAGAAACATCGAAGTGAGAGGAGCACTTTGATTGGTTGCCTCCTGCATATGCACTGACCTGGGCCCTGGCCAGGGAGGAACCTGCAACCAAGGCACATGCCCTTGGTCAGAATTGAACCCAGACCCTGCAGTCAGCAAGCTGAGGCATTATGCACTGAACCAAACCGACTAGGGCAGAATATGACATTTCTTTGCCCCCAGCAATGGATTTTCATTTTTTTTCTCCAGGAGTGTGGTGGAAAAATTCTAGATCACCTTTAGGGATTCTTATTACCCAAGTTACTAAGAATGTTACCAGTGGCATACAGGGAGCTTAGCCAAGGAGCGGTAAGAGAAGGTGTTTCCTCTGTAGTTCACTCGGATCACTGGTTCCACCCCTGCCCCTCCAATCCCAGCTCTACCCCTGCACATGCCTATAGCCTCTGCCTGAGACTGCAGGCCTGGGCAGAAGACCTCCAGACCCCTGAAATCGCCGGCTTCACAGGGCCCAGGCCTCTATGATCACTGGCTCTGATCCTGTCCCCTGCCATCTCCAGCTCTGCCCTTGCCCCATTGGCAGTCTCTGGCCAAAGCTGCAGGCCTGGGCAGGGGACCCCCATACCCCTGCTTTGCCAGCTTCAGTGGTCCCCAGACTTCTGCGATCACAGGCTCCACCCCTTCCTCTCCGTTCGCTGGCTCTGCAGAGCGCAGGCCCCTGCGATATCCAGCCTTGCCCCTGCCCAAGCTTGAGGCCTCTAGCCCAGGCCTTATGCCTGGGTAGGGAAACCTCATACCCCTCCGATCACCAGCTCTGCCCCCTCTGATCACTGGCTCCACCCTTACCCATGCCTGAGCCCTCTGGCGAAGGCCTCTGGCCTAATCAAGGGAAACCCAGCCCCCTCTGATTACCTGTTCTGCCCCACAGGCCCCCTGCCACCCCTGCCACCTGCCTGGCTAACAGGCCTGACTACTTCAGCGGCAGGACTGAGCCAGACTGGGTGCTGCCATCTTGTGTCTATGGGGGAAGCCATCTTTGTCACAGAGTGATACCTAATTTGCATATCACTCTTTTATTAGGATATTTTCTTTTAAGCTTTTGTTTTGTGCAGTGTTTCCCAAATTTTGGTGTGTATCAGAATGTTAGAGAGCCAAAAATGTACTCAATGGTGGAGGTTTATTCAATTAGGATAGGGCCTGGATCTTAGTATTTTTATCAAGATCCCCAGGTATTTTTGATAACAACTGAAGTCTGAGGACAATTTCATTGGTGTTTGGAGGTGAGGGCTAATCTAACACTGAATAGAAAATATACAATCAACCTACCAATACACCAATAATAGCTTCAGAGGCCAATGTTACCTTGCTACATTCCCAACCTAAAATTTCGCTGGGTTTGCATGTAAGATTTTTGTCTAAGGTTAAATTAAACATCCATAGAATATTTTTACAGTACAAGACACTATTAAAAACTGGCTTATTCTGCGGAGTTCACCAAAGAAACATTCTAAGACTGTCTAAACACTTCATACCTGGTTAAATTAAATCTATTAAAAGATGTGTCCCAAAATTTGAATTTTAAGAATTACACTATAACATACAGGTAGACAGTCCATATATGTTTTTATATTGCTAGTTCACTACTCTTCTTTTCAATAAAAATTAAACGGTGTTTTTTTTTGTTTGTTTGTTTTTTTTTACAACAAAGCATTAACCTAAATTGAGAAGGCCAGATTTAACAATACAGTATT
This sequence comes from Murina feae, assembly GCA_004026665.1. Classification (NCBI taxonomy): domain Eukaryota; kingdom Metazoa; phylum Chordata; class Mammalia; order Chiroptera; family Vespertilionidae; genus Murina; species Murina feae. The sequence goes on along the minus strand of PVJC01038270.1, from coordinate 529 downwards.
TTATAACCAGAAAGCAACTATCTCTAAGATATTTTTTTCTTTAAGAATTCAAATCTTGAGAGGATTAAAAATGGTGGCAGTTTAGGCAGACGTATACAGTGCCTTGTCCCAGAGCAGATAGGGAAAGCAGCTGAAACGAGTAGCTTCCAGACCGAATTGGCAGTGGAGATCGAGCTGGGAGACAGCCTGCAGCTGGAGAAGACAGAAGACTCCTGATGGAGGAAAGAAAAAACTATATAACCAGATACCCAGAGAAGATAGATCATGGGGAGACAAAGAAACAGCCCACATATGAAAGAAAAACAGGCATCACCAGAAAGGGAAGTAAAAGAAATGGAAGCAAGCAACTTGTCAGAGAAAGAATTCAGGGAAATGATCATAAGGTGGATGAAAAGAATGGAAGACAAATTTGACAGTATGTGTAAGAACCAAGAGGAAATGAAGAAGAACCAAGAGGAAATGAAGAAGAAGCAAGAAGAAATGCAAAACGACATCACTGCTATGAAGAACTCAATAGAAAGCATCAAGA
>PVJC01038269.1:0-16827 GCA_004026665.1 Murina feae | reverse complement strand
CAGGAGCACACCTGCACTGGAGGAGGGCTTGATCAGCAGCAGCCACAACTGCTTCAAGGGATGGAGAGGGAGATAGGGCCAGACTGGCAGCAGCTATGGCTGCTGGGGGGCCTGGGGAGCAAGGCAGGGCCAGACTGGCGACTCGAGGTTGGGCAGCGCCACATGATTTCGAAACATGTGCTTGGCTCGAAGTCAATAATAACTTTAAGTGTAAATGGATTAAATGCCCCAATTAAAAGACATAGAGTAGCTGAGTGGGTAAGAAAACATGACCCATATATCTGCTGTCTACGGGACACCCACATCAGAACAAAGGACTCACACAGACTGATGGTGGAGGGATGAAAAAAGGTTTTTTTCAGGTGAATGGAAATATAAAAAAGCTGGGATAGCAATAGTTATATATTAGAAATTAGACTTCAAAGTGAAATCTAACATATCCTTAACAAGGATAAGGAAGGCCACTTCATAATACTAAAGGGAGCAAATCAAAACAACAATGTGATACCATCTCACACCTGTCAGAATGGCTATCATTGACAAATCAACAAATGACAAGTGCTGGCAAGGATGTGGAGAAAAGGAACCTTCATGCACTTCTGGTGGGAATGCAGACTGGTGCAGCCACTGTGGGAGACAGTATGGAGTTTCCTCAAAAAGTTAAAAATGGAACTCCCATTTGACCCAGTAATCCCACTTCTAGGACTATATCCCAAGAAACCAGAAACACCAATCAGAAAGGATATGCGCATCCCTATGTTCATAGCAGCACAATGTACAATAGCTAAGATTTGGGAACAACCTAATTGCCCATCCACCAATGAGTAGATTAAAAACTGTGGTACATTTACAGAATGGAATACTCTCCTATCTAATAAAAGAGTAATATGCAAATTAGATGTCACTCCATGACAAAGATGGCCACCACCATGGCCACAAGATGGCCACCACCATAGCCACAAGGTGGTGGCTCCCATAGCCACAAGATGGCCATCCCCATGGACACAAGATGGAGGCACCCATAGCCACATCCTATCTAATTAAAGAGTAATATGCAAATTAAGCATCACTCCACGACAAAGATGCCCCCGCCCCGGCCACAAGATGGCCATCCCCATAGCCACAAGATGGCGGCGCCCAGTCTGGCTCAGCCTCGCCACTGAAGTGGTCAGGCCTGTTAGCCATGCAGGTGGTGGGGGAGGCGGGGGGCCCGAGGGGCGGAACGGGTGATCAGAGGGGGCTGGGGGTACCCTACCGAGGCCTCAAGCCTTCGCCAGAGGCCTCAGGCATGGGCAAAGGTGGAGCCGGTGATTGGAGGGGTATGAGGGTGCTCTACCCAGGCATAAGGCTTGGGCCAGAGGCCTCAGGCCTGGGCAGGGGCAAAACGGAAGATCTCAGGGGCCTGGGCTCCGCAGAGCCAGCAATCGGAGGGGAAGGGGCGAAACCTGCAATCACAGGGGTCTGGGCACTGGTGGAGCTGGCAAAGCAGGGGTCTGGGGATCCCCTGCCCAGGTCTACAGCCTTGGCCAGAGGCTGCCAGTGGGGCAAGGGCATAGCCGGCGATGGCAGGGGGCAGAATCAGAGCCAGTGATCGCAGAGGCCTGGGCTCTGTGAAGTTGTTGATCGCAGGGATCTAGGGGTCTCCTGTTCAAGCCTGCAGCCTTGGGCAAAGGTTACAAGCCTGGGCAGGGGTGGAGCTGGGATTGGAGGTGCAGGGGTGGAGCCGGTGATCAGAGTGAACTACAGAGGAAATACTTTTTCTTACTGCTCATTGGCTAAGCTCCCTGAATGCCACTGATAATATTCTTAGTAACTTGGGTAATAAGAATCCAAAAAGGTGATCTAGGTTTTTTGCACCTCACTCCTGGAGAAAAAAAATGAAGGTCCACTGCTGGAGGGCTAAGAAATGTCATATCCTGCCCTAGCCGGTTTGGCTCAGTGCATAATGCCTCAGCCTGCTAACTGCAGGGTCTGGGTTCAATTTTGACCAAGGACATGTACCTAGGTTGCAGGCTTCTCCCTGGCCAGGGCCCAGGTCAAGGCATATGCAGGAGGCAACCAATCAAAGTGTTCCTCTCACTTTGATGTTTCTCTCTGTTTTTCTCTTCTCTTCCACATTCTCTAAAAATCAATGGAAACATATTCTCAGGTGAGGATAAAAAAGAAAGAAAGAAAGAAATGTCATATCCTATGAAGGAAACATCTTGAAAATGCCTAAAGAAAGTTGTCATTTCTTCATGGTGAAGGGACTGGAGTCTGTGTTGATGAAAACACCTTGGTGGCTGCGATGACTGGCAGTGGCTGCAGCAGCAGTGTGATGAGGCTGGTGGCTTCCCCTGGTTATCCTGGTTGGCTCCCACAAAAGGAGGCCAGACTGCGGCTTAGGCCCACTCCCCAAGGGGATCAGGGAGCAGGCCTAAGCCATCAGTAGGACACCACCTGAGGGCTCCCAATGTGTGAGAGGGGGCAGACTGGGCTGAGGAACGCCACCCCCCCCAGTGCACGAATTTCGTGCATCAGGTCCCTAGTGCTGCTATATAAAAGAAGGAACTTTTACCATTTGCAACAGCATGGATGAAACTGGAGAGCATTCTGCTAAGCAAAATAAGCCAGTTGGAGAAAGATAAATATCATATGATCTCATTCATATGTGGAATATAATGATCAACATAATTTGATGAATAAGAATAGATCCAGAGACAAGTGGCAGGAGAAGGGGTGGTTAGAGAGTAACCAAAAGTTATATTAGCATAACCAATGGATACAGACACTGGGGCAGTGGGGGCTTGCCTGAGGTGGAAATGGCTTAGGGAAGTGGTGGTGGTGTGGGGGGAGGGGTCAAGCAGAGAAAAAGGAGACATATGAAAACTTCACACAATAAATAAATTTTTTAAAATGTCTTGAAGTAATTGACCAGCCTAGAGTAGTCCTGGACTTTGTGGCAGAAGATAAAATGTTTATAAATATTGTGATCAATATATTTAACAAAAATAAAAATTACTTTTATCTTTCATATGTTAAGTTTCATATGTTAATTTTTATTCTCTGACTCTAACAGTGCAAAAGGTAATAAATTGATTAAGCTTGTAAATTTTTTAAATGCCTTATAAGTTAAAACAAACAATAAAAAATTAGGTGCATAGACTGAAACTTACATTGTAATTTTAAAAATAAACTTAAGCCCTAGATGCTTTGGCTCAGTGGATAGAGTGTTGGCCTGCTAACTAAAGGGTCCCTGGTTTGATTCTGGTCAAGAGCACATGCCTGGGTTGTGGGCTCAATCCCCAGTAAGTGGAGTGCAGAAGGCTGATCAATGATTCTCTCTTATCATTTATGCTTCTATCTCGCTCTCTCTGAAATCAATACAAATCTACTCTAATAAAAGAGTAATATTGAAATTAACCGTTTCTCTGGGATGCCTAAGCCACACCCACCATCCAAGCCATGCCCACTAGCCAATAAGAGTGGCTGTATGCAAATTAACTCAGCCAAGATGGAGGCCGGCAGCGCAACCACGGAGGCGGGTAAGCTCAGGCGGCAGAGCAGCAGGGCGGGTGTTGGGCCGTGGGGTTGTGGGGTGGGCAGGGCACACGGGGCAGGTGGTGGGTGTGGGGTGGTTGGGTGGTGGGCACGGGGCAGGCATGGTGGGCTTGGCCAGCCTGCAAACTGCTATCAGCCCCTCACCCAGGCTGGCCAGGCATGACAGCAGGTGGACATCCTCCAAGGGGTCCCAGACTATGAGAGGGCACAGGCCAGGCTGAGGGACCTCCTCCCCTCCCCCCCGCCAAGTGCACAATATATTGTGCACCGGGCTCCTAATCTCTATATATAAAAGCCTAAGCGACCATAGCAACCAAACCGACAACCGAACAGGCTGTGTGGGGTGACAAGGCCAGCAGGGAGGTTAGTGAGGGATGACCAAACAACTGAGCAGCAGGCTGCAAAGAAGTTGCACCCACAGCCAATAAGGAGGTAATATGTTAATTGACTACAGCCAATAAGGAGGAAATATGCTAATTGATGCCACACCCTCAAATATGGCGGCACCAATAGCCACAAGATGGTGGCGCCCAGTCCCCTCAGCCCTGCTGGTGTGCAACTGCCTCTGGAGTCCTCCAGGCCCCTCAGCCCCCCAGCCACCCAGGGCTGGCTCGAGGCACAGGCAAGCCTAGGATGGTGGCTTCCCAGCTGCCCAGGGCCGGCCAAGGCTTGCACCGCTGCTGGAGGTGGCACCAGCAGAGGTGTTATGGGGCGTCATCTTCCTCTGATCGCTAGGTTGCCTCCCGCCCCTGAGGGCTCCCAGACTGTGAGAGGGAGCAGGCCATACTGAGGGACCCTCCTCCAGTGCATGAATTTTCATGTACCGGGCCTCTAGTATATTTTATAAAATAAAATAAATAAAAAATTAAAAATCTGGTAAGTAAATTTTCTCACTGTATTAGTTTGCAAGGGTTGCTGCAACAATGTACTACAAACTGAGTACCTTAAACAACCAAAATTTATTTTATCACAGTTTTAAAGACTAGATGTTTTCGATCAAGGTGTTGGTTCAGTCTGTGGGCTATAAGGAAGAATTTGTTCCAGGTTCTGGTGTTTTGATGGCCATCTTTAGTGCTCCTTAGCTTCTAAGGAGCACCCAAGTCTCTGTCTTCATCTTCACATGGTATTCTCCCTGTATACATGTCTATGCCCAAATTTCCCCTTTTTATAAGGATACCAGTCATACTGGATTAGGGGCCCACCTACTCTCACATAAGCTCATCTTAACTAATTATATCTGCAAGAACCCTATTTCCAAATGGGGTCATATTCTAAGACACTGGGGTTAGTACTTCAACAGATAAATTTCTGGGAGACATAATTCAACTCATAACACTCACTCTCCTTTACACCTTCTCTAGTTCTGGCTGATCTTACTTCGTGCCATTTTTACAAATGCCTATATGCAAAAACATTTAAATTGAGTCAGCATCTATGAACCAAACACAGTGCTGAGGTATATCCGCATGTCTCTAAACCAATGGCTGACAGCTGGATGATGAGTCTATTTCCAACAGGGCATGCTGAGGGCAAACAGGTCCTAAAGGCCCTCCTAAGTCCCCGACAAAAACAGAAATGTAATAATATGCACACATGCATTGAAAGGCTGTCAGAGATCAAGGAAATTTACAAGGTCTTTTTCTCTGTGCTTGAGCTGAGAAAAAGATGTGTGTATTGACAATGTAAAGTTGGAAAACTCTTACTGGTCTCAAGAAAAAATTTTTATTTTTTATTTTTTGCTTTGGAATATTCGTGGTAGTTAAGTCCTTACACAATTATTGAAATCTGATCTACCTATCAAATTATACAACACAGAACACTTGGAGTCCAGTCAGAGCTATCTTCCTCCCAGCCTGTCCTTGTTGTCCCTTGACTGAGAACCATGACCCTAAATGAGAAACCAGAGCCAGGGTATAATGCTTATGACTTTACTGATGATTTAAAGCTGGAGAAAGAAAAGGCCATGTTTACACCACTGAAAAGTCCAAGTTCACCAGTCGATCTCTATCAATTCTAAAACAGAGAAAAAGATTTTATACATAATAATTACTTAGCCTGAGCATGCTCTATGACTGGTATTTTTATAATGAAGTAGGCTCATTAGAAGACAACGCATGAAGTTAAAAGAGAATAGAAGAAGAAGGAATGGGCAGGTGAGGTGGGAGTAAGAAGCCAGGAGAGGGAAACAGGAGGCAGGAGAAAAGAGAGGTGGAGGGGAGGAGAGGTAGGACTTGGGGAATTTTAGGTTAATATAAGAAAAGGGAGTCAAACAACAGCTCAGGGTAGAAGTAACACTTGCTCTTAAAAGAACGGAGGAGACGTTTTATGTGTCAGGTTGAGGCAAGGAGATTCGTGGCAGAGACAAATTTGGACAAACAGTCTGGGTGATTAAAATCAAGGATCAAAACAAGAGAAATAAATAAATAGAAACAAAAAGAAAAAAATAAAAATTTAAGGAGAAATTCACTAGATTGGGGAGTAAAAATGCAACTAATACCTAGGGAATCACTGGAAGCCATCTTCAGTTGGTTTTCTTTGTCACTGGCCACCACGCTGACGACCCTGCCCACCTCTTCTACGCTGACCACCATGGCCACCTCTTCCACGCTGACCACCATGGCCATCTCTTCCACGCTGACCACCAGGGCCATCCTGGTCACATCTGCCACCTCGACCACCTCGGCCTCCTCTTCCACCTCGGTTCTGTGAGCTTTCCCGGTCTCCCTGCATATTCTGGCTTTGAGGCCAATGATGAGGACCGTGGTCTCCTTTTTCATGCTGACCTCCGTGTTCTTCTTGCGATCCCTCTGGGGGTTCTTCAACAATTGTATCGTCTTCTTAAGTGAGAGAATGTATTCAGAAAGAAACGAGGAAAGAGAAAGGTTAGCCATAAACTTAGATGAGGCAAGTAAGGAATCTACTATAGCCTAAATTTAGTTAGGAGTAACATATTATTGGTTTAAAAGGTACTAGGGTCCAGCGCCTACAAGCGGCAGAGACATCCTGGCCTCTTCAGAGTGCATGTACTTAGCTTAGCACCTCTTGTTCACCCCATCACCAGTTGTTGTCCCCTCTTTTGATGTTTCGGCAACTATTCTACATGACCATCTAGTCTAACCTGCTGTGATATACATGAATTCATCTATAAACCACCGGATAACTCATGATGTCTAAGAGAAACCACCAGATGGAGTCACTGTGTCTATCTATAGATATGCATGCTATCTTGGCATAGACAGGGGAAATTATCTATTGAACAGGGGAAATTATCAGCTACCCTGCCCTTCCCAGAGCAATCACATAACACCCACTCTCCCCTCTCTTCTATCAACTGTTAAGTCTTTAGTCCAACAGAAAATATACACAAAGCCCACTATATATTTTATCCTTTTGAAAAATTCTGGTAGCTATAATTGAATCCCAGCCCTCACCATCTGTTATATTAACTTTCAATCATTTCTTCATGATCTTGTGGTCATCACTCTTTTTTTTAATCAACAGTACCTTTATTTATTTTTTAGATCCAATGATATTTTGTATTACTTTCAAGTGTACAGCGTACTGGTTAGACAGTCACATACTTTACAAAGTGTTCCCTCAATATTTCCAGTACCCACATGGTATCATACACATTTATTACAATATTCTTGACTATATTCCTTGTGCTATACTTTGTATCCTGTGACTATTCTATAACTACCAATCTGTAATGGTCATCACTCTTACAATCATTCTCTTGTGACTCTATGTATAGTTTATTGCATGCCCATTACATCAGACACCAAGACTCTAAGCTTAAAAGGCACAGTGTGGGTTTTCAAGTTACTATGCTTCATTGTTGTCAGTTCAACAAATAAATTTCTGTGCGATTCCCCATTCAAAAATCTCTCTGTGGCCCATAGGATAAACTACAAATTCAGTTTGCCATTCATAGCATCTTTTGTAATCTGGAGCTAAGCCATGTCTCTAGCTTTATCTTCCTGTATTCACTTCAACCTTACTGGATTGTTCTGTGTGCCTAAACCACTGAGATGCTATGTTATATGCACAGATTTAGCCATACATTTAACTTTGCGTCCCCCCATGCCCTACTCTCCAAGGTCCAGATTACATGGCATCTCCTGCGAGAGGCCTTCCATTTTCTCCCCTTCTCTGAGCTGCCATAATGCCTCCTTTTGCCGCTTTTCTGAAGATGATCATCGTTATGTCTAAAAGTGAAATCTTTCATTACATCTCGAGTTCCTTAAGGACAGGAACAATGTTTCATTTACCTCTGCATCCTTGGTACCAAGAATGGGACCCTGCCACGGTTATTAAGGGTTAAATTTTATTGAATTAATGTTGGCATAGACAATGTAGATCATCAAATTTTTTTTCAGGGATCTTTATAACCAGGCCCTTACAAGGCCAGGTAACAGGCAAGAAAAAAATCAGAAGTAAACAGTGACCATATTCTCTAGACCTGAGAGAACTTATAGATCCGAAGCAAACCATTAATTTTTGTTTTTGTTTTTTATGCTCATTCTGCAATATACTAAGAAGATTAAATTATACAGTAAAATGATGGAGGAAGAAAATATTTGAAAATTAAGCATAAATTAAAGTAAAAATCATATAAAGTTTGGATTATACCAGTGACCCAGAGGTTCCTAAAATCTATTTAGAAAAATTCTAAGTAAGTTGATTGAATTCAAAATAACTCACTTCCCCGCCCCCCACATGCACACACACAAAAGAACAAAATATCTCACCTAATGGTTGGGTTTCTTCCTCTTGGTTTTGAAGGACTTCTGTAAAGAAAGAAAAAAAAAAAGAATAAAGTATAAAATGATAACATATCCTCAATGGGAGGATCATTGACAAATCAGGAACTTGAAGAAAATCAAGTATGTAAAGGTTTTCTTTACGCAAGCAAATTTTTGATTGCCTCATTTACTGAATCCTTCAACTCTTTGGTGACATAACTTATAACTCATTAGCTCTCTCATGCACTCTGGTCTTTTCTTATACCCTCCCTCCTGTACACATTCCCACCCATGTCACTAAAATGTTCTTCAAATTTTTCATTTGAAATGTTTTTGGTTAATAATGGCTTTAAGTTTTATCTACTCTGAGGCATCTTATCATTTAAACAGATGTCAAGGCTTAGAAACAGAAGAATGAAGCATTAGTACTGTAAATAAGGTGCAATAGTAAACTTACTGATTGAATAATATAAATTTAGTCAAATTGTATGGTATTTTATAATGACATAGTATTTTTATAACTTAAATTAGTTAACTGTCAATGGAGACAACACCCTTAAATTGTAAGGGATTTTTGTATTATTCAATCACTTGTCTTTGTCTGTAGGATTTATAGAAAACATTTGCGTAGGGTGGCACGTTCTATTGGTCTTCAGACGCTAGGTCTCTGACACAGAAGATTCCAATGTGAAAAGGAGAGAGATGGGCCAAATCTAACAATAAGACTGAGGACCACTAAAACTTAGGCACTTGCTATTATTTTTTGCCTTTTCCTAGACTCAATTTTGAGAGTTTTTAAGAAACAAATACTAAGCCAAAAAAAAGGTATGATAGATTCTAAAGGAAAAAAAAGAAAGGAACACATCCTTGAGCAAGGATTTACCTGGTGAACTTTCAGTATCAGTATCTAGAATTTAAAATGGGGGGGGGGAGGGGAGGGAGAATAAGAAAACAAATTAAAAATATGATTTGATAAGATCCCAGCTATACATTTATATAAAGACAAGTAGGGTTAAATTTAAGAAGTTAGAAAATTATTAAGAGAACTACTACTATTAATATGTTTGAATACACTGGACCAATATTTCATAAAGTAGAATTCTATATCTAACTGATCATTGATTCTGAAGCAGAGATGAAAAGAAAGTCAAATATTTTACTAATTCTGTATTATGTATAATAAAATGGAGAACAACAATGGCTGTAGACAAAATACATATTATGAAACATTTTGCAACAGAGAAAATTTGAGAATTGAAACCATCTGTAGCCACATAGCTTATTGTCTGTATTACCATGACTTTATTCCAGAAAATTCTTGCCTCCAAAAGATAAAATTTTCAAATAATTATTGGTTACTTCAGGAACTTGCCCAAAACTTATTTAAACAAACATTAATCTGTTCAATTTTTTAATGGCATCAATTGCTTATGTGCCAAGAGTCAGAACCCTTCACTCCCAAACTCTTTTTTTTATTATTATTTTTTAATTTTTTAAAAATTATTATTACATAAAGCTTTACAAAGATTAGTACATATATCTCTTTTTCCCCCTGCCCTTCCCCCCGCTTCCCCGACCCCCCAGTGTTTTGTGTCCATTGGTTATGCTTAAATGCATACACAAAAGTCCCATGTCTGATCTGTTACCCCCCGCCCCCATGCTCCCAAACTCTTGCTAATTATAAACTCTTCAAAGTATTTAAACTCTAAGGTTATGGTTCGAATATGAAATATGGGTAATATCTACTTTGAATTGTTATAATGAATAATCAATGACATGATATATGTGTGAGACCAAGCACAAAATTCCCAATACGTACTTAAAGAAGAAATATTTTCAAAGAATTTCACTCCATCTAATATCCAAATTATCACAAAGTCTAGAGTTTAAGGTTCAGATGATTTTATTATAAAACTAGAGGCCCAGTGCATGAATTCGTGTACAGGTGAGGTCCCTTGCTATACCCTGCAAGGATTGAGCAGAAACCAGCATTCCAATGCCACCTGCCACTCCTGCCTGCCACTCCCACTCATCCTGGCCCTGCTGAGCCTGCCTTGGGCTCATGCCCCATCAGTCCTAATTGGGAGAGGCTTGCCTTGCCATAGCAGTGCTTGCCAGACGTGACCCCTGCATCTGGCACCCATCCGGAGGTGGGTGGGGGTGGGCTGGGATGCAATTGGCTCTCTTGGCTGGCGGTGGGATGCCCTTTCAGGCCTGGGATCCCATCAGTTCCACTGACATTCAAGCTGGTTGTCGGGAGCTTCCTTGCAGAGCATCGAGGGAAGGGAAGCAGCTGCAGTGCCTGAGGCCAACTTCCAGGAGGCCAGTGGTGCTGTTGGGAGTATGCCAGTTGGTGCTTGGCCCGTCTCCAGAGATTGGACCTGCAGGACTACTGAGGCAGTGAGTGGCTGCCACCTGACTGGTGGGCCACTGGGACAGGTCGGTCAGCTGAGCAGCAATCCTACTGTGGGAGCGCACTGACCACCAGGAAACAGTCCAGTGTTGAGTGTCTGCTCTCTAGTGGTCAGTGCGTGTCATAGCAACCAGTTGACCAGTGGAGCAGCAACTTTATTTCAGTTATGAGAACAGGTTTAAAATTCAAATAATCTATTAGAATTTTTTTTCTTTCTTGATTAAGGTATTACATATGTGTCCTTATGTATTTGTTTAATATCCTTATTTTCTTGACTTAGGATGCTTCTATATAATGAAATAACATTTCATAAGAAAACAAAATCTTATTCCAACTTTCAATTATTTGTCTTACAAGAAGTCTGATACCTAATGTTTGAAATCATTTAAATAATTATCTGGATTTTGGTAGCATTAAGATGTGCCATGTGTGTTTTCTTTAAAAAGCCACAGACTAACAAAGACTTAGCCTTCCTCTTTTATCATATATAAATTCCTCCATCATTACTTGAAATTATCCATTTCTAGGAAGTCTTAGATTTACTATAAATGCATGCCTGCCAAATAGTTACATGATCAGACCTATACTTATTTTAAAGAATAAGTGATGTAATGAAAAGAAAAAATTCATAGGTGCCTACTTTATGTCAAAATGCTGATGAAATAAATGAAATTTTAATCAAAATTCTCATTTCTAAATGTTTAAGCATTGGTATAAGAAAATGATGTATCTAAATGAATTATAGAATTTGTACTCAATTTAGATGACCTGTTCCACACAGAGTGAATAATTGAATGTTCATATATCTAAAAACAACAGATGTCACACCATGAAGATACTGCTTGGGACTTAGGCCCAGATATTCAGGGAGATATTTGCAATCAGTATAAAATAGAAACTAATTTTATCTCCTCCTTTATTGACCTACTCAGTGAAAATAAAGTACTTAATTTCTGAGAAGGGTCAATTCAACTCCACTCTATTCCATTAATTTTAACCCCACCATCCCTTGTATGATCTCCATTTCCCCCTCTTACCATCACTGATGTCCTGAGCTGAGCTCAGGGTCAGCAAGGCCATCGAGAGCAAGAGAAGAAACATCTTGGCAGAACCCATGGAATCTCTTGATGTTCCAGGAACCTTAGCCATGCTCCTTTATAAGAGCAAGGAGAACAATATGACCTTTGAAGCCCATGGGGTGGATTTCTCTCACCCATATCTGATTTGCTACTGGGCCTCCGCCAGCCTGTTGGGTTTAAGGGCTGCTTAAGCTCTTCAATGAAACACTGTACATCGATCAGGTTCTTTAAAATAATTGTTTATCACCTCCAGCTATTAGTTATAATTATAAATATTAACAATTGTCTTCTATTCTGTAACGTTTAGTTCATAACTGTGGTTCTCTGCTTTACTACCATGTACAACATAGTTCAAGCTGAATAAATGTCAATTATTTCAGGCCCCTTTCCTGCAGAATGAGCCTCATCATGAAATGAAAGGCTAACATAACAGAAGTATAATCTCAAGATGAAAGAACAACAATGAAAGCATTTTCCAGAAAGAGACTAAACCACCTTCAGACTCAAAGACTATTGTTATTCAGAATACCCTTGAGTTCATGATTTCAATGAACTGGGGAATCTTAAAACTAAAGATCAGAATAATGAGTGGGTTAGAAAACAGTATTGCGCAATGAATCATTGAGTAGATTAAGAGCACTGATCTTGGACAGAGAAGAGCATGACTAAACGTGTTAGTTATACTGTTACATGTAACAAAGAACAATTCTTATGTGTACAGTCCTGGAATTTACAAAAAAAGACCTATTAATTTTTGAAGAATGATATTTTGAAGATAATGTAAAATAATTTCTTATAATTATTTAAAGATTTTAGATATCCTTAAATTTAACTTCACAATACTTTAGATAAATTTTAATTATATTATACTAACATATAAATATGTTTCTTGGAATTATTAAAATGAAACAATAGATTGATTAGATTGAGTTCTTTCAGGGGAAAAGCAGTTTCTTATCACCAGATGTGCTTGGGCAGTAAAGGATCTATAACTGAATGTTTAAATTACACACACACACACACACACACACACACCCTGATGATTCATCAGGATAGAATCATTTGTGTTCAACTATCTCTTTAAAATGTCATCAACGGAAGAAAGGCTTGTCCTTCCTTTGGATAAAAATTCAAAAAATAATATGACCTTGCTGATTACTTATAGAGTAATTACTTATAGAGTGATTGTTTTGTCACAAAACAGTCTTAATTCAATATATTAAAATGCCCAACCCCATGTAATGGTCATAGTTTTGATACTTATTCAAAGTTATAGCTATTTTCCCTCCATCCAGCTAAGGCATTCTATAGGCAAGTTGCTGGTCTCCTGGCCAGAGAGTGCACTCAACTGTTTCCCCTCTTCACCCCCCACCCTGTCTCACACTCTGCTTATCTATTTCTCTGCTCAATGGCAACCCTTTTTTTCTTTTTCTTTTTCTTTGACAGAGTTATGGGAGCTGAAGGTGATAAAAAAAAATAAAGTTGAGAAAGCCCTCATTTTACTGGCTTTGTCATAAGCTGGCCCTATATTCTCTAGGCCCGATATATATTTAAATATGACTGGCATGGGAATACATTCATGCCTTCTTTAAAAACCTCCAGTTATTGGTACTATATTATCTCTAAATGCCTTGATAAGATCAAATGTATTTCTTATTCGGTTAGTTACAATCCAGCAGTTCAGCTTCTTTGCCCTTAGATTCCATCACTTCTCCAGTTGGTGCTATTAGACCCAACCTAAGAGGATCCCTCCCAGGCTCTCATGCTTAATTTGCATCTGATTTTTGGGAAACACCCATTATTTTCCCTGAAACATCTCTGGAGCACAGGGCAATGCCACCTCAGCCAACCCTCCTTCACTTCATCCATGAGCAGTTACCAGTCTACTGCCATAATCACCTTTAGATATCCCAGAGGAGTCAGACACTAGTTCATGTGCCCATCACACCTAGGGTCATAGTTATTCCACATGAAATCTTTGTGCAAATGAGAAGATGTCCCTTTGAGTAGACACAGCCTGCTGTTTCATAGTTCAGCAAGCTTACCGCAGGGTGGATTTCTCTCACTACTTGCTCCCTTAGTCAGTTTCCCTTGTGCAAAGTACAGCTTGCTTCCCACAGGTGGTGTCCCTGAATATCGACATCACTACCCAAATTCAGGAAGCCCAGACAGCTCTTACGTAATCTCCCTGAATGCACCTCTCCCTTGACTTGAGGTGAAGAACATCACCCAAGGCTTTCTCTGTTTTGGTGGTGACGAGGGGAGGGGCAAAGATAGTCACAGAACGTTCTGTCCAAAAAGAAAAAAAAATCCTTCTCACAAGTCAGCCTCTAAATCTCTTCTCTCCATGTCTATACATCAAGGCAAGCAATAGGCTTAAAAGATGGGTAATTCGTTTTCTCCTTTTTGAAGGTCTGTCAGGGTATTTACCTCATAATAACTCATTTGGTATCTAACTTCTACTGTACGGTTGTTGTCTTAGTTAGAACTTCTCATTAACATTTTGTAGTGTATCTGCTGTCTCTATCCAAGGAGGACAGATTATTCTCTGTTACAGTTTTAGCTGAGGACCATCCACAACTGGGAAAAATTCACAATACGGAAGTCAATATCATAATGGATGACCTTCATGGGTCTCATAAGCCTATTACATGCTTTAACTTAGGTAAATTAATAAATGTCAGTGCCTTGGATTTCTTCCATATATTCCCCAAAGCAAACATGAAAAGATTAGATCAATATAAGATGAAAGATTAAAGTAACACCAATTACATTACAAAACAAAACAGAAAAAAGCAACAACCCTGTACGGTATATAAACTTTCAGAATTATTTACAGGAATTTCCGTGATCAAATTGAAATTGCTGTGCTTCCTGAAAATGTCCCCAAATTCCTCAAATTTCATAGTCTACAGAAATTTTAGGGATTCCCTACTGGCTCCCCAAGGACCCCTTCTGGACAGCAGAAATCATATGCTTTGCAACCTAGTTACTCCTGGTCCCCTTAGGACTAAAAAAATAATTAAAACAATAAATTGAACACAAGGCTCAAATGCAGATGATGCTGAGCTTTTAATAACACATAGATTTTAAGAACAACATTTGAGAGAGTAATATTTTGGCAGACAGAAGTCATTAAAAAAAGCTCAGTGGTATCTCCTTCTGGACCCATTTCTCCACCCAATATCCGGGGGTGGGCGGGAGACAAAGCAAGAAATAATTCAACGAGGAGTTGAAAATTGACCTCTAACTCTCAGATGGGGTGGGATTTATGTTGTCTTAGAAAAGGAAGGAGAGCCATAGGAAACATAAAAGAAAGAAAAAGTCCAGGTTGCTTAGTGAAGGATAAAAAACAATTAAAACTACCAACTGCGTGAGAAAAGTGGTTGCTTCTGTCTATCACTCTATTCCCAGTGCCTAGCATATTGTGGGCATTTAGTAAATGTTAGTTGAATGAATAAATGAGTAAGTGAAGAAATGAATGAAAAAGTCAGGTGAAATATGTATAGATTTTTCTTCTGAGATAGCATGCCCTTTTAAAGATCATGGACAAAGTGGTCTAAATCTCAATGATTCTACCCATAAATTCCATCCCATAATTACAATTGGAAATAAAATATGAGTCTGGGTATATAAGACAAAAGACTCAGAAAGTACGAGAAAGTTAAAGATGAGGGGCTCATGTCGCCTGAAACTTATGCCTTAGATTGTGGAGATGAGTTGAAAATTTCATTATAACCAAAAAAGGTGTGTGCACCTCAGGTCCCCCCAAGAGGTACCACAGCTTTTTGTAGCACCTTTGCAGTCATCACCTTTTCTGTACCAGGATCCCAGGATAATATATGCAGACTAGATTGTTGTTTAGAGTGCTATTTCCCAGGTCAGGGTCTAAACTTGGTTTGACTTGAGTCTTGACTGCCACTCCACTGAGTTATCTCAAAAGATTGTATACATCCAGGACACATACCCAGCTGCTCTTCATCTGTAAAAGGAAAAAGAAACTGTGAGAGTTTACCTTCTCTGTATTTCTTTAAGGAACTTAATGAAAGCTGTGTCCATAGTCTCCTTAATTATGTTCTTCTGTTAGCTCACTTCTCTCTTATAACTACTATAAAGCACTATGCAAGTAAATATTACCAGTAATTAATGATTGCCAGGAAGCATTATAAACTTTCATAATGAATCTTTGGCATTTTGATACTATAAAAATAAAATTTAATACGAAAATAGTGATCCTTTTTGGTCATTATCCCATAGAATAGGGAACACTTGACACAAGAGAAAAGAGTAAAAAAATTAAATGTAGAAAAATTTTAAATTACATAAAATTTACTTGGTGGTATGGATTAACTTTCTAAAGGAAAAGGGAAGAGTTATAAAACAACCAAGTTTTAAGCTCAACTTAAAACTCACTTTCCATTAAGGGAAGAGTTATAAAACAACTAAGTTTTAAGCTCAACTTAAAACTCATTTTCCATTATCTCTATAAAGTTTATTTTCCTTTGATAAGGAGAGTAACATAATTGGAGAATTTAAAATTTTGGAGCAGCTCACAATCCTATTTATAAAAGAGTTACACTTATTACAAGATTATCTTTCATGAGTTTCCTTAATTCTGGTGAGTCACCTCATTAAACATATAGCATAGAAGTTATGAATGATATAAATATTCTTTCATGTTATTGACTTGTCCTTGTCCATAAGGAATATTAGTTTCTGCATGTATGATGTGGCAGAATGAGTTTTTCTTCACCACCATCCATTGCTACACTTATGAATTTAAGGAAATAGAATATGGTTTTAGGAACTTTTAATTTTGTAATAATGTTAGACTTCAGAATAGTTTCAAAGACAGTAGAGAGTGTGCCTGCATACCTTTACCCAGCTTCCCTTTATGATTACATCTTACATAACCATAGTATAATGATCAAGACTAAGAAATTAACATTGGCATAATACTCTGAACTCAACTACAGACTTCATTCGGATTTGCATTGTTTTTGCACTAATGTTCGTTTTCTGCTCCGGAAGCCAATGTGAGATGCACATT